>JXCR01134669.1:71584-148309 GCA_002079205.1 Phalaenopsis hybrid cultivar
ATATATATATATATATGATTTTAATTTCTTCACAATCCATAGACACATTATAAAGGGGAAGGATGCTTTCTTAAATTTGAACTCTTTGTGGGAAAAAATTGTTTAGATTTTAAAATTTTACTTTTGAAGTTTAGCAATTAGTTTGAATAACTTAGTTCATTTAATTGCTTTTCATTTATAATTCACTCAATTATTTTAAATTTGAATTCTGTATTTACGTTTTAATGTTTGAACGGTGTTTTATGTGACAGCCATAGGAATTTATTCATAAGCATTTCCAGCTTCCCTATGGGATCAATATCTTGGACTCCAATAGAGCCTTTTATTACTTGTGCGAAACGTATACATGCGTTATTAGTATGGGATTTGAAGTTTAAAGATTTTAAAATAGAACTTTTTTAACTAAAGTTATTTTTATTTGTATTTTAATTACGTAATTATTATTAACATTGTTTTTTGTGTTTTGTGAAATTGAAAAATATTTTCAAAAAACATTGCACAAAAAATCTGCCACCATCATGCTTTTAGCACCATTGTCGGGTAGTAACAGAAAGTATTAGTAAATAATTTTATAATTAGAATATTTTTTTTGAATTGAAAATTTGTTTATAGTTCTATTTGAATATTTTTATATTTTAGTGTGTTTGCTTATTACATTTGTTTATGCGTAGTTTCAGATTTAAAAATTTAGTACCTTAAGATTCAAAATTAGAAAGAACAACTAGAAAAATTTGAAAACAGTAAAAAGAGATAGATAATTCTAGTGGAATGGCTTGCAACTCATGAAATTCGAAAATTGAACATCATTAGAAACCCTTAAGATATTATGCTAATCCTAAAATAGATGAAATTTACTTGAGTATACAAAACCCTACTGTAGCTGTCAATTAATTTGAGCTTAAACCTATTATTTTCCAAAAGATACAAAACAATCAGTTTGGGGGAACACCAACAGAAGATCATAACTTACACCTTGCTAGTTTTACAGAATTGTGTGCTACATTTACGTATGATGGAGTGTCAAATGATGTCGTCGACTTAGACTTTTTTTTTTCATTAGGGGATAAAGCTAAGATGTGGTTAAACTCATTAGCACCTACATCTATCAGAACTTGGGGAGGCTTATCACGAAAATTTTTTTCCAAATATTTCTCAGCTACAAAAATTTGTAAGCTTAGAAATGATATTACATCCTTTCATCAGTTTAAAGGGGAGTCAATTTATGAAGCTTGGGAAATATTTAAGGATCTCCTTGGGATGTGTCCACGTCATGCATTTCCAGATTGGTTAATATTTTAAACATTGTATAAGGGATTGGTTGGATCTCTTAGATCAATAATTGACACTGTTGCTGGTGGATTGTTAATGTCAAAACAATTTGAAGAAGAATATTCTTTAATTAAAGAGATGGCTATTAATAATTTTCAATGGCCTACTAAAAAGGTAAATCCAATGAAGTAGCTAGTATTCATGATTCTGATGTAATATTTATATTGGATTCCCAAATAGCTACTATATCAAAGAAGAGAAATGTTGACCTAACTTTTGGTTGAGGTTTAGTTTTTCTTCTTTAGTAGCCTAAGGTCTAGCCATAAGACTTTCCTACTGACTATTCTTAGAAAACTAGAAACCCTCACCACTAGAAATTTCAAACTCTTCTCTACTCAACTTAAAGTTCCACATGTTGGTCTCAACCTCTAAATACTTAGTAGGTGGGGTCAGTATGGGGGAAACTCAAGATGAGTCACCCTTAGGACTGCTAGACCTTAAGGTTGACCCTAGATGTTGGTCTAGAGCTGAGGCACACACTACACTCATCTACACTCACAATCAGTCACAACCCTAACCTCAAATTTCTAGCCTAGGTCCCTTGATCTTTTTGGAATACTTATGTAGATGGTCCCCTAAACCTACCAGCCCTAGGGCTATGGTTTAGCTAAGACCACTACATAGAGGACCCAAAATGGGGTTTCCATTGGTTCATGGCTTATTGATGGTGGTTGGCCAAACTCTACCAAGATAGCCAACCCATTTTACCCCTAAAACACCCCCAAATTACCAAAATACCCCTTTATAGCCCAAAATTCTAAACATTCCAAAAATTCCTAGAAAACATCAATAAATCCCAAATATTTCCATTTTCATTTCTCTCAACTACCACATTACCCAATTTGACCATCTTTAACCAAAATCCCCAAATGTGGAGTTAAAGACCCAAATTTCCGCAAATCCAACTCAAATGTTCATCAATTTGATCTCAATTTACCACAATTTCAATCCTAAACTCTAATTAACTTTTAATATGGCCAAGCTAAACCAAATCCAAGCTTAATTGCCCCTTGATTTGAGCTTAATTTTGATTTAGGTCAAAACCCCAATTTTGACCATATAACCTAATCTCACAAAATTGAACTCATAGCCTAATCAATTGGCCCCAACTAATGTTGAAAAATCTTCATAACAATCCTACACATCAAAATAAACCATCAATTAGCCTTGGTGAAACCTCAAATCCATTTGATTTTGGCCTAAATCCAAAATTCCCAAATTTAGGCCCTAAGTTGGCTAAGTCTCCAAATTTCACCGAATTGATATCCTTAACCTCCAAATTGGCATCCAATTCATGTTGAAAACTCTTCATGGGTTCTCTATGGACCATTTACAATAATAAATTTGGACTTATCCCAAGGCTAACCCAAGCTAGACTCAAGCCTAGCCCAACATGACCAAATTGATTAAAATTCAAAGTTCCCTCAAATTGACCCTTCAATTGAGCTCAAAACCACTTCCATCCTTCACCAAAGTTGTTCCTTGTGATCATATGTCCCTTAAATTGAGCTCAAAACCACTTCCATCCTTCACCAAAGTTGTTCCTTATGATCATATACACCAATAAATAATTAATTAGGCCAATTTACATGGCTAGCCTAGACCAAACCCAAGACTTGGTCATTTGCACCCATTTGGACCCATGCACTAAATGTGACCTAACCACCCTAAAGTCACCAAATTAACTCCATCATAGCCATTAGTTGGACTTAGGGACCAGTCTAAACACCATGAAACCACCTAAATCAAGCCATGGACCAAAGGTCCCCAAAATCAAGGGATATTTTTCCAAAAATTCATGTGCTTAAGAGAACCTTTCCAAAATTAGGTATTATTGCACTACATTGCTGTGACATATTCCCATGGGTTCCCTGAGCTTCTAGCCACCTCCCTCTGGCCGGTCGACTAGTATAGTGGCAAAAAAAGGTCAAATCTAAGAGCCACCCCAATGGCACCCCACCCAAATCAAGCCTAGAGGCCAGCTCAGCCAAACTAATTGATGGAGCTCCTCTGCCCTCCACCTAAGCACCACAAAGCACCCAAGCTTATTCCCTGAGAGCCACTCCCACGACCATTTTTATAAAAACTCACCTCCACGGCCATGCGAGGTGTGCTGAAATTTCTTTAGTGAGGCCTCTCCAATCTTCATACAGAGCTTCCCTAAGATCCTCTCAGTGCATTCCGACCATTTTCCCTCACCAATTACCATTACCGGAGCTCAATTTTGAGCTTTAAACATTGTCGGAAACTAGGACAAAATCAAATACACCTCCACAGTCTACCTAAACTTAAATTAACTATACCCACACCTTCACAATAGTGAAAGAAGCCAAAGCCCCATAAAATCCTCCTTACACAGAGCCTCTACCATAGCTCTAGACTAATACCCAAATCTGATCATGATCGAGTTCATACCAAGGTCTCACACCAAGACCAGAGACCCAATCCCTAGCCTCTTTGGATCATAGAGAATGTGCCATAACTCTCTGATTGAAGCTTCACTTCTCAGAGAAAAGGTATAAAACCTCACCTCGTCCTGAGCCTGTTTTGATTATCCATTTAATTTGGCTTAATTTCATTGCATGATTATCATATGGATGTGTTCGTCTCACTTAGACGAGTCCATAGGACAAAACACAAGATGATTTGGTTGAGTCTAGGCTAAGATCTTAAGGTTTTAGTGTGGATGGTCACGGGATCATTCTATCGGGGACGATAGCGAGGAGTCGTTTGATCGAGCGTATTTCAAGTAGACGGAGTAGGTCGAGCAGGACAGCGCTTCGGAACATAAACTGTAGACCGAGTCAGTAGCTATGTAGACAGCAGCGTTCAACCAAAGCGCGCCACGCACGCCTTCAGAGCTGCCTAGGATCTAGTCAGCACGCACGGTTTAAATAGGAAAATAGGGCCCGTTTTTATTATTTTTAAACTCGCTAAACTTCAAAAATCCATAACTTTGTTTAGAAAAATCACTAAAATAAAATAAAAATACCCTCTTGCTCAGTGAATAAAAGAGAATAATGTGGAATAAATTTCAAGTCCATTCAATACATAAAATATTTTTAATTAATTAAACATTGTTTGGGGTCATTTGATTCTCCATGCATATTGATACATCACCTTGGCTTAAAATTTTAGCATGTTGTAGGCTCTGTCAAGGGAAACATCCTCTGATTTTTCCAAAGTCAGAGAAGGTTTCTATACAGAGATCCATATTTTTCAAGATCTTGCACATTATTTCCTTAAAATAATCATGGAAATTAGCATAATTTAGAAAATTCTAAGAAAATTTTGGAAGGTCCACCATGACCGGAGAGGCTTTTGGAAATAATTTCAAGGGTCAAGTCATTTAAAATGCACTTAAATTTTATAAACACTAAATCACTAAAATAATTAGTTTTAGAAAATATAAACATTTAAATGACTTGATTTTTGATCTCCACTATGGTTTATGATCCAAAGAACTCACTAGAANAAAATTTTTTTATATAGGGTCGGATCCCCAATACAGAGATCCATATTTTGCAAGATCTTGAACATTATTTCCTCAAAATAATCATGGAAATTATCATATTGATTAGAAAATTCTAAGAAAATTTTGGAAGGTCCACTATGATTAGAAAAGCTTTTGGAAATAATTTCATGGGTCAAGTCATTTAAAATGCACTTAAATTTTACAAATACTAATAATTAATTTTGAAAAATATAAACAATTAAATGACTTGATTTTTGATCTTCACTGTGGTTTATAATCCAGAGAACTCATTATAAAAAGTTCAAAATATTTTGAGTTCATTTGATAACTTAAGTTGATTTTTAAAGATAGTCATCAAAGTTTCAAAATATTTTGAGTTCATTTAATAACTTAAATTGATTTTTAAAGATAAATTTATGATCTAGAGAACTCACTATAAAAAGTTCAAAATATTTTGAGTTCATTTGATAACTTAAGTTGATTTTTAAAGATAAATATCCACTCTTAACACTTGAATGATTTTTTAAAAATCAAAATATAACTCAAAAAATTATGAAACTTAGTTTTCACTTTTGACACTTAAATGATTTTTAAAAATCAGATAACTTAAATTGATTTTTAAAGATAAATACCACTCTTAACATTTAAATAATTTTTAAAAATCAAAATATAAAAAACAACTATGAAACTTAACGTTTTGAGTTCTCTGTGATCTAGGATATTTTATAAAAGTAAAGTAATATTTAGAATAAAAACTTGATTTTTAGCCTATTTTAAATATTTAAAATAATTAAAATTCACAAAAAAAAATCAAATTCATGAAAATATTCTAAATTGTTTCCTAATCATTTAGGAACAATTAGAATATTTTTCCTGATCTTCTAATTAAAGATATTTAATTTCAAAGCTTAAAAATAATTTTTAAAGGCTAAAAATGAGTTTAAACTAATATAATTGCAATAAATCAATAAAAAATTAGAAAAATATGAAATTTGCTCCTCTGGGTTCGCTAACCTCAGAGAAATTCTTCAAAGACACAAAACTTATATTTCACCAATTAAAATATTTTATTTTTATTAAATTACCTAGAATTTAAAATAATTCTAATAAATCCCAAAGAATTCAAAAAATCATAAAATTTGGTCCAAAGGCTTCTCTGATCTAGGTCTACCTCCAATAAAAATTTTAAAGGATTAGAATTTACCTTGGTCAAGTTAGGAATTTTCATTGAAAAATCCTATTTTTGCATGAAAATAATTACATAAAATAAATTAAATTTAAAAAAAAATCATATTTTCTCCTCTAATGTCTTAATTGACCCATGAATGAGGTAAGATAAAAATTTCAAAGTCATTTGAATTGAATTTAACAAATTATGAAGTGTTAGAAGCCTTTGGCGAAAATGTGTAATTTTGGAAATTTAGCCTTAATTAATATTTAGGCTTAAGTTAAGAAGGGAAATGGATAACCTCTGATCTTAATCAATTTATTTGATGTTTGGAACATAAGGGGTTAAATGGTATAAACCAATCTCACCTTCTGAATTAAGTTAATAAATTTCTAAATTATTAAAATTTGGATATTTATTAAAATTAAATGACCCTGGACTTAGGGGTATGACTTTTGAAGTCAATAATTAATCAATTTAATACCCCTATTTTGATTAGGACTTAGGGGTATCTTTTGAAGTCAATAATTAATCAATTTAATACCCCTTATTTTGATTTTCGACTTAGGGGTATAACTTTTGAAGTCAATAATTAATCAATTTAATACCCCTATCTTGATTTTCACTTAGGGGTATGACTTTTGAAGTTAATAATTAATCAATTTAATACCCCTATTTTGATTTTCAAAAAATCCAAGTCATGAATCATGATCACTTAAAGCTTAACCATTTTCAAAACTAATTAAGACACTCACCTAGATTAATCCAAATCATGAATCAAGACCACCTAAGGCTTAACCTTTTTCAAAACTATCTTGGACTTAGGGGTATGACTTTGGAAGCCAATAATTAATCAATTTAATACCCCTATCTTGATTAGGACTTAGGGGTATCTTTTGAAGTCAATAATTAATCAATTTAATACCCCTTATTTTGATTTTCGACTTAGGGGTATAACTTTTGAAGTCAATAATTAATCAATTTAATACCCCTATCTTGATTTTCGACTTAGGGGTATGACTTTTGAAGCCAATAATTAATCAATTTAATACCCCTATTTTGATTTTCACTTAGGGGTATGACTTTTGAAGTTAATAATTAATCAATTTAATACCCCTATTTTGATTTTCAAAAAATCCAAGTCATGAATCATGATCACTTAAAGCTTAACCATTTTCAAAACTAATTAAGACACTCACCTAGATAGGGGTATGACTTCTGAAGTCAATAATTAATCAATTTAATACCCCTATTTTGATTTTCAAATAAAGGTATAACTTTTGAAGTCAATAATTAATCAATTTAATACCCCTATCTTGATTTTCAAATAAAGTTCAAATCATGTATCGTAACCACTTAAAGCTTAACATTTTCAAAACTAATTAAGACACTCACCTAAGTCTTAAGGGCTTAACGGTGACTTAGGCCAAATCAAAATTGACTAAATGATGATTAGAGAAATAAACATAACATAATCAAACATCATTGAAACACCATTAAACCTAATATAAAAATGGCCAAGTGTTCAGGTTACACCAACTTGCCTTTTAAGGAAATTCACTCACATAATTTTCAAATTAAATAATAAATGATAACTACCCCTTTCGTATGGATAATTAAGATATCAATGTTCACTGAGCATTAGAAGTATTCATAGGATAAAGCATTAAGCAACATAATAAGTTTAAATGGACTCGAGGCTTTTCATTAGTTGGTGAGAGGGAGGCATGAACCTGCTTCCTCCTTCTAACTTGTTGGATACCTCAGAGGTCTATTAGACTTAATATACTTTGCTCAATGAAATCATCCTTAATTAAACCTTTTAAGGACTCACCAAAAATACAACATAGAGTAAGGAAAACCACTAGAACTTTACTTTTCCATAGTGTTAAGAAAACCACTAGAACTTTACTTTTCCTCCTCTTCATAAATGCCTTCACATGCATTTTTAAGTTTTAGTTGGTGGAACGAGAAGACTCACCATTTACGCTTTTACAGTTTATAATATCGTCTTTCTTGTGCATTTTCCTTACATGCTTCTCTTTATGCTTACGTTGTCTCTTTTTATACTTGCATTTTCCTACCTGTATGAAGACAACATAAACTTGCATGTTAACCAAAACCAAGGCCCAAAACCAAAACTAAAATCAATCAAGATAAAATCCACCCCCACAACATTAAAAATATAAAAACAACTCAAAATTTAATTACAAACATCACAAAAAACTATAATTACAACTAAATTAAGACGTATCTATCAGATGATCGAGAATTCCACGGAGAAGGTAACCTACGGTTGCTAACGAGGCTTCCCACGGTTCAAATGAAACTATAGAACTCATTAATTTGGGTTTAGTAAGTTCATTTGGACTAAGTAAATCCAATAGAAAATAGTGCTACTAGAACGAGGGAACCGTAGGATCCTAACCGATGTCGATCTAATCAACTATAATATGCCCTCATAAAATTTAAACAACTCCAACCATAGGGCCACTTGATTTGACATTATAACTTGACACACCAGAAAAATCAAACTTATCACGGTGAGGAGCTTGGAGCTAGCATGCTGGGCAGCACGACCATCTTCAACAGCAAAATCGGTCTTCCTCAGCTAAACCAATCTTCCTTCCTTAGACTTAAACAATAAAACCATAGGACTTCAAGGTTTCTTACTTATGCAACATAAATTCTAACCTTATTATTAGGAATTTTTATAGCCCTGTTATACAATATAAGCCCTAACTCGTCTTAAGATTCCGAGGTTGTTGTTTGTCACGACCTAAACCTTCATATCTTTTAGGCTATTTGCGTGATCTTTTCACATAAACATAAGTCTTAACTAATAAAATTCGCAGGATGAAATACTTTAATGTTTCTCCTCTAAATTTAAACCAAACATTAGGATTGCTTGGGAAGTCACTGAGGTTTGTCCCTGGATCCATGACATCCTCTAATTTCTTCCTCCTTTGGATTCTACAATAAAATGTTCCAAATTTGAACCAATCCCCTTTCGCACCGCTATGTCCGATCTCATTGAAGAGTCTTACCCTTTGAAATTCCTTGGAGATAATATTTCCTGGTTTTTATCGAGAGTCTTCTTAAGTGACATTGGGCATTTAAGATGTAATTAACTATAGGGGTTTGCCCTTATAGGAAGCATGTTCGAACCCAGCTTAATATAAACCTTATTTAATTCTTTATATTAAATAGAGGAACTTGTCATAAAATATAAAGTTTTCACAGACCAAACGGATGTCATGTATTTCTTAGTTTATTTGATCAAGCCTCATCCTCAAGTCTTGTGTTTATCCCTCGGGATAAATACGGGGTTTGAGGTAAAAGGATCTTTCATTTAAACTATGAAAAATATGGGGTTAGTTTGATTTCACATTTCAACATCCTTCCAAAGCGACCGACGGGATTTCGATTCCAGTGACCGACAGCTTCTTACGGGCAACTCCCCACAAACCTCGAAATAGCACCGACAACAAATCAATATGGAATGCATTATTCTTAGACACCACCTGTGCTTAAAGAAAACTCATTGGGACAAACGTTAGAATCTCAATCTTCTTATGAGACTTTAAATGCAATTTTGGCACTAAAAATTTGAAGGAGTTGCCCGCAAGAAGCTGTCGGTCACCAAAATTGAAATCCCGTCGCCCACTTCGGAAGGGCATTTTAATTTATACACACACACACACACACACACACACACATATATATATATATATATAAAGTTTAGAAAAATATGAAATCAAACTGACCCATATTTTTTTTAGTTTAAATGAAATAGCACTATACCTCAAACCCTGTATCTATCCCTGCGGATAAACACAAAACTTAAGGATGAGGCTTAATCAAATAAACTGAAAAATATATGATGTCTGTTTGGTATGCAAAACCGTTTTATTTGCCGACAATTTCCCTTATTTAATATGAAGACATAAATACGGTTTATAATAAGCTGGGCTAAGATGAGCTTCTTATAAAAGCAAACCCCTATATTTAATTACATCTTTAACAACCGAAGTCACCTAAGAAAACTCTCGATAAAAATCAAGAAATATTATCTTTAAGGATTTCAAAAGGATAGGACTTTTCAATGAAATCAGACGAAGAGGTGTGAATTGGGAATGGTTTAAATTTGGAACATTTTTTGTAGCATCCAAAGGAGAAAGAACTAGAGGATGTCATGGATCCGGAGGAGAACCTCGGTGACTTCCCAGTCTATCCTATGGTTTGGCTTCAAATTTGAGAAATATTTAGTTGTTTCATCATAACAATTTTAATTAGTTAGGGCTTACATTTTTGTGGGACGATCACACAAATAGCCTGGAAGATGTAAGGATTTAGATCGTGATGAACGACAAACACTGAATCCTTGTACGATTTAGGGCTTAGGTTGTACAATAGAGCTATATAAAGGCCTAAAGATGAGTTGAAGATTTAAGTTGTACTAGGTAGACAACCTCAAAATCCTATGGATTTTTTTATTATTTCTAAGAAAGGAAGTCGGTTTGGTTGGGGAAGACATGTTTTGCTATTGAAGATGGCTATGCTGCCCACCATGCCAACTCAAAGCTCCTTGCCGTGATGATTTTAAGTTTTCTAGGGTGTCAAGTTATGATGTCAAATCAGGTGGGCCTATGGTTGAAGTTCTTTAAATTTTTTGGGGGATGTTAAAGTTGATTAGAGCGACACTGATTTGGATCCTACGGTTCCCTCGTTCTGGCACCACTATTTTTTTTGCATTCACTTAGTCCAAATGAATTTACTAAACTCAACTTAATGAGTTCCATAATTTTTATTTAGACCGTGGGAAGTCTCGTTAGCAATCGTAAGTTATCTCCTTAGAGGGATTCCAAGTCATCTGATAGAGACGTCTTAATTTAGTTGTAATTGTTGTTTTGTATGATGTTTGTGATTAAATTTTGAGTTGTCTTATATTTTAAATATTTTGGAGGTGATTTTTATCTTGATTGATTTTAGTTTTGGTTTTTTTTTTGTGGCTATCCTAAATTTTTGGTTTTCAACCAGGGTGACATTGTTGTATAGCATGCAAGTTTTGTAAGTATAAATAGTATAGTATGAAAGTACAAGAAAGACGACACTGTAAACTATAAAAAACGTACCTAGCGAGTCTTCTCGTTCCACCACCTGAAACTCAAAATGCATGTGAGAGAATTTTATATAAAGAAAAAAAGTATGGTTTTAGTAATCTACCCAACCCTAGGTCATATCTTGGTGGCCCATATTAATTTGATTAAGGATGATTTATGTTAAGCCAAAACATATTAAGTTTAGTAGATCTCCGAGGAATTCAACAGATCTAGAGAAAGAAGCAGGTTCATGCTTCCCTCTCACTGCATAGTGAAAATTCTCAAGATCTTTCTAAACTTATTATGTTGCTTAATAATTCATCCTGTAAATACCTTTAATGTTCAGTGAACATTGATGTTTCAATTATCCTGAAGAGTAGGGTAATTATCACTTATAATTTAATTTGAGAGTTATATGAGTGAAGGACCTTAAAAAGGCATGTTAGTGTTATTGAAACACATAACCAATTTGAGTTCTAACTTGGGCTTATGGTGTTCAAAGGTGTTTTACTTTATATTCATTTTTTTATCCCTATTTAATCAAACTTGATATTAGCTTAAGTAACTACTAAACCTTTTAGACCTAGGTAGATGTCTTGGTTATTTTGAAGGAAGTTGAATTTTTAAGTGATAATAATTTTTCATTTTCAAAAGACTTAAATGTCATTTGAAAATTAAGTAGGGGTATTAAATTAGTTAGTTATCAACTTCCAAAGTCATACCACTTAGTCTAAAATCATTTAATTTAATAGACTTCCAAATTTTAACAATTTAAGGAATTACAAATTTATTCCTTGATTATGAAAGAGTGAGGTTGGTTTCTACTAATTGATCCCCTTTTGTTTAAATCATCCAAATAAGTTAGTTAAAATCATAGGTTACCCTTTTCCCTCCTTGATTAAGCCTAAATGTTGATTAAGGCCAAATTTTCAAAATTACACTTTTGCCCCTAAGGCTCTATCACTTCATAATTTGTCAAATGTAATTCAAATGACTTTGGAATTTTCATCCCACCTCACTAATGGGTCAATTAATACAGCAAAGGTGAAAATGTGATTTTTCAAATTTTAATTTAATTTATATATTTATTTATATGCAAGAAATAGGATTTGTGAAAGCTTGAAAATTTTTACTGGATGTATTTTAGACCAGTGAACCATTAGGCCTTAAATTCATGATTTATTGAATTATATTTGAATTTTAAGAATTACTTTAAATTTTGGAGTATTTATTAAGTATAAAATATTTTAATTGTGAAAATTTAAGTTTTATATTTTTATTAAATCTCTCTATTATCAAGGAACCTAGAGAAACAACTTTCATATTTTTCTGATTTTTCTTTGAATTATTAGAATTATTTTAGTAAAAATTCATTTTTAGCCTTTAAAAATTATTTTAAGCTTCAAAATTTAATATCTTCACTTAGAAAATTAGGAAAATCATTCTAATGGTTCTTAAGTGATTAAAAAAAATTATAAAATTTCCATTAATTTTATTATTTTTTTTGTGTTTCTTATCATTTTTTAATTATTTAAATAATAAAAATAGGCTATAAATGAAGTTTATATTTTAATTACCATTTTTTTTTTGGAAATTTTGTTTCATCACGAAGAACTCTAAAACAATTTTTTATAATTTTTGAGTTATATTTTAATTATTAAAAATCATTTTAGTGTAAAAAAAATAGCATTTAACATGGAAAATCAATTGGAGTTATTAAATGAGCTTCAAATGTTTTCAAATTTTTATGGGGAGTTCTTTGAACATTAGTTCACAATGAAGATTAAAGATTAAGTCATTTATATGTTTAGTTTACCAAAATTAATTTTCTTTGTGTTTTAGGGTTGGTGGAAATTAAGTGCATTCTTAATGTATTAACCTATGAAATATTTTCCAAAGGGTTCTCTGGTCATAACAAACCTTTGATGATAATTTTCTTAGATTTTTCTAAGCAACATGCTAATTATTATGATTAATTTATGTAAATAATAGTTATAAACTTGGAAAATATGGATCTCTCTCTAGAGATATCTTATGACTTAAAAAAAATCAGAGGATGCTCCTCAATACAGAGGCAATAACATGCCAAAAATTCAAGTCATGGTGAAATGTCTACATGCATGGTGAATTAAAAGACTCAAAATCATATTTAATTAATTAAAAATAAAGTATACATAAAAAAATATCAAATTATTTCCACATTATTCCTCTCTATTCATTAAGCAAGAGGGTATTTTTATTTTATTATTGTGATTTTTCTACACCATGATATGGATTTTTAAAGTTAGGGCTATTTATTTAAATCAGAAAATACCCTATTTATCTATTTAAATACGCGACACTGACTAGATCCGAGGAGGCGCTGAAACTCCACGTGACATGCTCTGATTCAACGCTTCCATCCACCTCAGCGCTGACTCGGCCCGCGGTTCATGTATGATGGCACTATCCGGCAAGTTCTCGTCCGTTGATGTGATAAACGCGCAATCGAACAGCTTCCCGTCATTTTCCTTAATGCCTTAGCCCGAGAAACATCCATTTTCAAAGCATAAGTTCTCACTCATTTCTTAACTAAATTAAGTGCAGTTTGTTTATAAATGCTCGTCTAAATGTGAAGAATACATCCATATGGTAATCATGCAATTAAATTAAGCCTAATCAAATGGAGAATCAAAATAGGCTCGGGAAGAGGGGAAGTTAAATACCTTTGCTCTGAGATGGAAAGCTTCGATCATAAGTGCTTGACATGTTCATGGAGGTCCAAGGAGGCTAGGGATTAAGCCTCTTATTGTGGTGAAAGGCCTAGGTATGAATTCGACCAAGCTTCATATCAGGTCTTGGTCTAACGTTAGCTAGGGGCTTTGTATGAGGAGGCTTTGAAGGAGCTTCTTCTTCTTTCACTGTGGTAAAGGAGTGGTGAGTTTAATTTGATTTTGGTGGATTGTATAGGGGTGGAGAGCTCTGTTCTGTCTCCAACAAGGTTTTAAGCTCAAAAATTGAACTCCAACAAAGGGATTCAAGGCAATGTGGTGGTTTGTTGCAATGAGGAGGTCTCAAAGAGTCTCTAGGAGTAATTTGGAGGGCTCTCTCTGAAAATTTTTTTGCACTCCCTCCATGGCCATGAAGGTAAGCTTTATATGAAATGGGCTTTTGGGTGGCTTTCATGGCCAATTCGGTGGTGAAAACTGTTGTTTAGGTGGAGGGATGAGAGGCTCTAACATTTAATTTGAATGAGGTGGCGTCTAAGTTTGAATTGGGTTTGATTCCATGGGGGTGGCTCTCAGTTTGGACATTTTCCATCCACTAGGCCGATCGGCGAGGCCAGAGGAGGTGGCTAGGAGGTCAGGTGAACTGGGGGAATATGTCATAGCAATTAAATGTGTTGGTGTTTAATTTTGGCAAAAATATCCTTGGCTTAAGCAAATATGCAATGAAATCCCTTGAGTTGGGGATCCCTTGGTCCATGGCTAATTTAGATAGTTCCATGGGGTTTGACTAGATCATTATTGTCCAAATTTTGGCTGTGGTAGCCTTGCCTTGACCAATTTGACATGTCTAGGTCAATTTTGGTGCTTGGGTCCAAGTGGGTGCAAATGACCAAGACTTGGGTTTGAGCTAGGCTAGCCATGTTATTTGGCCCAATTTATTGATGCATTTGATGTAGATGATTGTAATGAACATTTTTTGTGAAGGATTGAAAGGATTTTAAGTTCAATTGGGCTTTCAATTTGAAGGTTTTTGGAATTTTGGTGAATTTGGGCATGCTGGGCTAGACTTGAGTCTAGCTCGGGCTAAGTCCAAATTTATTGTTGAGAATGGTCAATAGGAATGTGATGAAGAGTTTTCAACATTAGTTAGGTGCCAATTTTGGGGTTAAGGCAATCAATTTGGTGAAATTTGGAGGCATAGCCAATTTGGGGCAAAATTTGGGGCTTTTGACTTAAGCTGAAATTAAATAAAATTGAGGCTTCACCATGGCCAATTGAAGGTCAAGTTTGATGGTTAGGAATGTTATGAAGAGTTTTCAACATAAATTGTGGCAAATTGAATGGGCTATGTGCCTAATTGGGTGAGATTAGGTCATGTGGGCAAAATTGAGGCTTTAACCTAAATCAAAATTGGGCTCAAAGCATTGGCTAATTGAGCTTGGATTTTTTTTAAATTGGTCACATGGAAGGTGAATTTAAGTGTAGGATTGAAATTTGTGAAATTGGGACCAAATTGATGGACATTTGAGGTGAATTTAGGGAAATTGGAACTTTTAACGGCAATTTAGGGGTTTTGGACAAAGTTGGTCAAATTAGCCAAATTGGGTCATGTGGTAGTTGAGAAAAATAAAATTGGGAATATCTGGATTTTTTTGGAAATTTTAAGGATTTTTGGAAATTTTTGAAATTTTGGGCTAAGAGGGGGTATTTTGGCAATTTGGCATTTTTTTGTGATTTTGGGTAATTTGGGTATTTTCAAGAGGTTTCAAATGAATTTTTAATAAATTTGGGTATTTTGGGTAAATTTGGGAACTTTGGCCAAACTTAGGGTTTCAAAGGTATTTAGGTAATTTAGGAGAGTTTGTGGGCAAAAGACCAAGTTGTGTATCTTTGGTAGAATTGTGGAGCTAACCACCATAAATAAACCATGGACCAATAGAAACCCCATTTAGGTCCCCTATGTACCGGTTTTAGCTAAACCCTAGCATAGGCCCAGAGGTTTTAGGGGACCATCTACATGAGTCTCCTAAAGGATTAAGGGATCAAAGTCAAGAAGTTTTGGGTTTGTATTTGTTAGTGATTGTGAATGATGTGATTGTAGTGAGCACCTGAGCTCTAGACCAACACCTAGGGTCAACCTTAAGGTCAAACAGTCCTATAGGAACTCTCCTTGAGTTCCCTCATAGTGACCCCACCTACAAAGTGGAAGAGGTTAGGACCAATATGTAGAGCTTCAAGTTGATTAAACAGGAGTTTGGAATTTCTAATGGTGAGGGTTGCTTTTCTAGTTTTCTATGAATATTTAATAGGAAAGTCCTATTCCTAGACCCTATGCAACTAAAGAGGGAGAACTAAACCTCAACCAAAAGTGAGGTCAACAAATGGACCCCCAATAGGTGTGGTGTGTTGGGCAAGCACACCGCACGTATTGACGTTGACCGATGAGATCAACAAAACCAATACAAACTCCTAAGTTAAAAGATGCATAAGAAGTGTAGAATTGTCTGTGTTATTTGTTTTTGCTGGGGAGTTAGCAAATGAATACTTGATCGAAGTCAAGACGTAAGAACTCACGCTAGGGATTGGAGAGTTTGTTTTGAGTTAGCAAATTCTAAGCATCCATAGAGGATAGGAATTGGTATGTATTTGCTGACCCTAAAGTGGAAATTGAAGTTTAGGTATTAATTTCCAAAGAGGGTCAAAAGTTAGGGACCAACCTCAAAAGAAGAGAGGAATCAGAAGTTAAGGACTGATTCTAAAATGAGAATTGAAAGTTAAGGATCAATCTCAAGAGAGAGGGTCGAAAATTAAGGATGGGCCTCGAAGGAGTGAATCGATGTTAAAGACTGATTTAAAAATGAGAATTGAAAGTTAATGATCAATCTTGAAAGAGGGAGTCGGAAGGTAAGGGCTGACCTTGAAAAGAAGAAGAAGAAGCCCCATCAAATCTCCCTTCCACAGAGACCCTAACATAGCTCTAGACCAACACCTGAAATCGAGCTTAGTTGAATTCATACCTAGACCTTTCACCACAGCAAGAAGTCCAATATCTAGCCTCCTTGAACCTCAACGAACATGTCAAGCACCTCTGATTGAAGCTTTCATTCGCAGAGCAAAGGTATTGAAGTCCCTCTCTTCCCAAGGCTACTTTGATTCTCCATTTAATTAGGCTTATATTCATGGCATCTTAACTGTATAGATATGTTCTTTTAGTCTAGATGAGCATTTTTTTAAAAAAAAATCATTCAATTTGTTTGAGAAATTAGGGGGATATCGATGCATAAAGATGGACGATCCTCAGGCTAGGCCATTTTGGATGATGACAGAGAGTTGTCCGTTCGCGCATTTATCTCATCAACGGAAGAGATCAAGCCTGACAGTGCTTCCTTACATGAACCACGGGCCTAGTCACCACTGAGGTGGATGACAACGTCAAATAGGAGTGCGCCACGTGGAGCTTTGGAGCCGCTGTAGGTTAAAATGGCAACACACATTTAAATAGATAAATATGGATTTAAATAAATCAAAAGATGTCCCTAAATTTTGAAAATTCATATCTTGGTGTAGAAAAATCATAAAAAGAAAATAAAAAAACCCTAGTGCTTAGTGAATAGAGGAGAACAATGTAGATATGGTTTGAAGTTTATTTGATGCATGCTTTATTTTTAATTAAATAAATATTATTTTGAGTTTTTTAATTCTCCATGCATGTAGACATTTCACCATGGTTTGATATTTTGGCTTGTTGTTGTCTCTGTCATGGGGAACATTCTTTGATTTTTCCAAATTCAGAGAGAACTCTAGAGAGAGATCCATATTTTTCAAGCATATGTCTATTATTTGTATAAATTAATCACAACAATTAGCATGTTGCTTAGAAATTTCCAAGAAAATTTTGGATGGTCTAAAGTGACCAAAGAAACCTTTGGAAAATATTTCATGGGTTAAGTCATTAAGAATGCAACTAATTTTCACCAACCCTAAAACATAAAGATAATTAATTTTGGGAAATACAGATGTTAAAATGACCTGATTTTTCATCTCTACTGTTGTTTAAGACTTAGAAAACTCCCCATAAAAAATTTAAAACATTTTGATATCATTTGTTAACTCAAATTGATTTTCCAAGTCAAATGGCTTTTTTGACACTAAAATGATTTTTAATAATCAAAATATAACTCAAAAAATTATGAAAATTAGTTTTTGGAGTTCTCTGTGATCAGAAAAATTTTCTAAAAATAAAATAGTATTTAAAATTAAAACTTCATTTTTAGCCTATTTTTAAATATTTTAGATAATTTAAAAATGATAAAAGTCACAAAAGCAATAAAATTCATGGAAATGCTCTAAATTATATTGTAAGCATTTAAGAATAGTTGGAATATTTTTCCTCACTTTCTAAATGAAGATATTGAATTTTAAAGCTTAAAGTAATTTTTAAAGGCTAAAAATGGATTTTAACTAAAATAATTCCAATAAATCAAAGAAAAATTAGAAAAATGTCAAATTTACTTCTCTATGTTCTCTAACCTCAGAAAGATTTTTCAAAAGCATAAAACTTAAACTTCAACTCTTAAAATATTTTAAATAATAAATACTCCAAAAATTAAAATAATTCTAATAATTCAAATATAACTCAATAAAGCATGAAATTTGGTCCAAATGGTTCTCTGATCTAACCTCCAGTAAAAATTTCAAGGGTTACCTTGGTAAAGTTATGGAATTTTCTTTAAAAAATCCTGCTTCTGCATAAAAATAATTATGTAAATTAAATTAAATTTTAAAAAATCACATTTTCTCCTCTGATGTCTTAATTAACCCATGAGTGAGGTGGGATAAAATTTTCAAAGTCATTTGAATTAAATTTGACAAATTATGAAGTGATAGAGCATTAGGGGCAAAAGTGTAATTTCAGAAATTTAGCCTAATTAACATTTAGGCTTAATTCAAAGAGGGAAAAGGGTAACCTCTCATCTTAATTAACATGTTTGGATGACTGAAACATAATGGGAATAATTGGTCAAAACCAATCTAATTTTTATTAATTAAAGGATAAATTTGCAATCTCCTTAAATTTTTAAAATTCGGAATTCTAGTAAATTAAATGATCCTAGACTTAAGGGTATGATTTTGGGTGTTGATAACTTATTAATTTAATACCCCTATTTGATGCTTAAAAGATCTTTAAAAAATGAATCATCATCACTTAAAATTCAACCTTTTCAAAAAAAATTTAAGATATCCACCTAGGTTTAAAGAACTTAGTAGTGATATAGGCTAAATTAAATATGATTAAATGAAGATTAGAAAAGTGAACATAACTAAAATTGAACACCTTTGGAGCACTACAAGCCCAAATTAGAATTGGGTAAATGTATTTGATAACATTAATTTGCCCCTTTAAGGGTTTTCACCCACATAATTTACAAATTAAATCACAAGCGATAATTACCCTACTCATAGAAATAATTGAAACATTAATGTTCACTAAGCATTAGAAGTATTTTTATAGGGTAGATTTATTAAGAAACATAATAATTTTAAATGAGCTCCTGACTTTTCACCAGGTAGTGAGAGAGAAGCATGGACCTGCTTCTTTATCCAGACCTATTGGATACCTTAGTGGTCTATTAAACTTAATGAGCTTTGCTTAACAAAATCATCCTTAAATCAAATAAGGACCCACCAAAATATGATCTACGGTTGGGTAGATAACCAAAACCTTGCTTTTCCACTTTATATAAAATGCCCTCACATGCATTTCTGAGTTTCAGATGATGGAACGAGAAGACTCGCCAGGTAGGCTTTTACAGTTTACAGTGTCGTCTTTCTTGTACTTTTATATTGTACTTTTGAAGTTAACACAAACTTGCATGCTAAACAACGATGTCACCCTGCATGAAAACTAAAACTGTCTGGATAGTCACAAAACCAAATCCAAAATTAAAACTAAAATCAACCAAGATAAAAATCATCATCACAACATTCAAAATAAAACAAAACTCAAAATTTATTCACAAACTTCACACAAAAAAACAACTACAACTAAATTAATATGTCTCTATTGGATGGAATCCCTCAGAGCATGTAACCTATGGTTGCTAACAAGGTATCCGACTGTCTAAATGAAATTATGGAACTCATTAAGTTGAGTTTAGTAAATTTTTTTGGACTAAGTGAATCTAATAGAAAATAGTGGTGCCAGGATGAGGGAACTGTAGGATCCAAACTGATGTCGCTCTATTCAACTTTAACATCCCCCATAAAATTTAAAGAACTAAAACCATAGGGTCATCTAATTTGACATCACAACTTGACACCCTAGAAAACTTAAACTTGCCATGACAAGGAGCTTGGAGCTAGCATGGTGGGCAACACGGCCATCTTCAACAGCAATACCTATCTTCCCCAACTAAATCAAATTTCTTTCCTTAGAATTCAATAACAAAGCCATAGAATTTCTAGGTTGTCTGGTTATGCAAGATAAATCCTCACCTCATCATTGGGCCTTTGTACAACTCTGTTGTACAATATAAGCCCTAACTAGTCTTAGGATTTCGAGGTTGTCGTTCGTCGTGACCTCAGTCCTCACAAATTTCAAGTCATTTTTGTGATCGTTCCATACAAATGTAAGCCCTAAATTAATAAAATTGGCAGGATAAAACACCTTAATAATAGACTGGAAAGTCACCGAGGTTTTTCCTCTGAATTTATGTCATCCCCTAGATCTTCCACCTTTAGATTCCAAAACCAAAAGGCTCCAAATTTGAGTCAATCCCATTTCACACCTCTTTATCCGATTTTGTTGAAAAGTCCTATCCTTTTGAAATCCTTGAAATTAATATTTTTTTATTTTTATCGAGAGTATTCTTAGGTGACTTCGGTTATCTATGATGTAATTAACTATAGGGGCTTGCCCTTATAGGAAGGTCATCCGAACTAAGCTTAATATAAACTCTGCTTAATCCTTTATAATAAATAGAGGAAATTATCGACAAATAAAATAGTTTCCCAGACCAAACGAACGTCATATATTACTTAGTTTATTTGATGGAGCCTCACCCTCAAGTCTTGTGCTTATCCTTCAGGATACATACAGGATTTGAGGTATAGCACTCTTTCGTTTAAACTACGAAGAATATGGGGTCAGATTGATTTCATATTTTTCTAAACTTAAATCTATATGTAAATTAAAACGTCCTTCCAAAGCGGGCGATGGGATTTTATTCCGGGACTGACAGCTTCTTACGGGCAACTCCTCCAACCAAAAATAGTGTCGGCATCTTCTAGCGACTTTGTTGGGGACAAGTTTTTCTTTTCATGCAAATCAAGAAAGTACTATCTTAACATATCGGTATTGTGTCCATGTCCCTCTTGGACCAAAATACCTTTCTTCTGTTGACATACTTTACCTATTTCTGTCTCGGGAAAGTACCACCAACTCTGTGGACTTTAGGATTCTCTATTCAATTACCTTTGACAGAGGGGTTCAGAAGGCCATTAAAGACTCTTTAAATCTTCATGAGGGGTCGGACCCCAATAGGTGTGTTGGTGGACTAGTTCCACCTGGGCATTGTGAGTTGCTAAATGGGTCTCGCACTGGGTCCTAAAAACTTCACATCTCTCTTCCAAATCTGATTTTCTATTTTGCAAATTAAATGAAATTGTGTTGTGCTGCGCGCGCTTTAAAATTTTCTTATAATAATTAATTTTATTTCTACTTTCAAATTACGTTTATACTAAAAATTTTAAATTCCCACAAAAACTAAGACTTAGCCTGTCTACAAACCAACCTCTGTAAATTTTCAATGCTTGCACTAAAGATTACAAGGTTTTGGCCATATAGCTAACCCCAAAATTTTTTGTTTTAAAGCTACTGCAATGGCCTACCCAATGCTGACCTTTTCTTGCAACTTGTCGACAAGCCATGAATCTCGCAACTTTGCTCCAACCATTAAGTTTGGAGGTAGATTTGAAGACCTCAAGGTTATCCTCTGGAAGGCTCTATTCGTCGTGATGAAAGTCACCGCTCTAGAAGTTCAGGAGCCGTTTGGTGAATTCGACCTGAACTGTCTTCAGGACTTCCCTTCCTACAAGAAATCCAACTACTGCTGTCGTCATGGCACCTACCAAGCCTGCTATCCCCGCTACTACTAACGGGAAAGAAATAATGAACACTGAAGATCCAACTGAGGGAGTAACTGTCCCACCATCAGTGTTCAAAATTGGGTCAACTTCAAAGACTGCACAACTAACCCGGAATCAAAGGAGAAACTGTAGCAAGAGAGTTCGGAGGGCCACTAAAGCTCAGGCTCCTAAGGATGTACCTACTGATGAGGAGCCTCACAAAGAGGAGTTAGAATTACTGGAAACATATCCACTTATGTGGGGAAATAGGTTTCATCCTTTGATGGATACCAATGGGTACGAAAGTATCCAGAAGATTGTCACTGCATTATCATCACTTCATGGACAGGGTGTAGAGAGAAAGAAACATACTCCTATCACCTGAATTAGTTCAATTTATTAGAAGCTAGCCATCAAGAAAGATTGTTCAGTCAGTGAACTACTTAAACGAGAGGGACATGCAATATCCCCTAGCATCAAGAAAGAAATTTTAATAGAAGTCAGATTCGCCAAGCAATCTCAAAACTTCACTGAGGCTTCATCTACTCGCATTCATGTCTAGTTTTGCTTGGGGAGCAGAGTTGATACTACCATAGTCACCACCGAGTCTATCGTTGTCAAGACCGCAGGCTCTCGACCGGTTAAGTCAAGACTGGGTCCAAGAATCCTAACAATCACCCACTACAAGGATGTTCCTAAAATTCTAAAGGAAAAGACAAAGGAATTACCCGATACTGTAGCTGGTCTGTGTCATGGGGAGCATATTCTTCCTTGACATACCGATGTTGCAACTAGGACACTCCATCTTGAGACATCATCATCAAAGAAAAAGGTATGGATACCTAAGGTTGCTGTACCAATACAGACCAGAAAGCCCGTAGGGCAAGATCATGGAATGAAGCCAGGGTCTGAAGTATCTGACATCGTCGCAACGATTTCTAGTGAAATGAAAGAACAAGAGGAGGAGGTCCAGACGAGTCCTCCAGATCTTAAGTCAATCCAAGAATCAGGGATTGAAGAAAAAGTTGAAAAGCTCAGGACCGAGCTTTTTGAGTTGGCTCGAGAACACAGAGTTTCCATCGACAACAATGATGAAGTTTTTGACTATAATGACTACCTTAAAGAAGGTTGTCCATGTCATCAAAACCAGAGCCACTACATGTGTGCATAAGGCTCAACCTCTCGTTGAACAGAACGTCGTAGATGAGCTACGCAGGGCTATCCTCATAAGGGATGAACAAGTCAGTCAACTGGAGAAAAGGATAGAAGAGATGGTCACAGCCATGACCACCATGGCCACCATTCAAGGGTAATCACAAGCACCGCAAATAGCATCTCCAGATATCAACGAACTAGAGATAATACACATTACAGATGAATAAAGAGAAGTTGCCTCGGCAAACAGAGATGAGCAACAAAAGAAGGATTTTCAATCTGGTGCCATCCCAGAGAAAGAATTTAAGCATTTGATCGAGCAAGTTTGTGAGCCTTTAACCCAATCTAAGGGCAGTGCATTGTCTCTAAAGGGTAGACCTTACCCGAAAGAATTGGATGACGTACCCTTCCCCAAGGGTTTTGTTTTCCCAAAATTTAAAATATTTGATGAAATTGGAAATCCCAAACAACACTAGCACATGTCCGAGCAAGTTGTGGCAAAACGAAAAATAGTGAGGCATCTTTCAACAGTTTGCGAGCAGCCTGTGAGGGATTTCCTTCGATTGGTATGCCGATTTGACCAACGGATCAGTAAAAACGTTTGTTAAGCTGGAACAATTATTTGTGAAAAGATTTGTCGGAGGGCAACATCATGTCTCTATAGAAGAGCTCGTGATGGAAAAGAAAAAGCCCAACTAGACTATGGTGGATTACATCTTAAGGTGGAGAAACCTTAGCATGAAGTGTGAACCTCAACTACAGGAACAACATGCAATTAAGATTTTACTCAAAAGCATTCATGGACCAGTAGCTTTCATGCTCAAGGGACTCACCATCAAATCCATCGAGAAGCTACTCTGTAAGACAGCTGTCTTACGAAGAAATCAAACATATGGATTCCCACGAGAAATCTAAAGCAACCAGAGTATTTGAAAAGAATTTGGGAACTGTAGCGACTGTCGATAAAGGAAAACAATCAGTGAAGTTATATGCAAAAAATCCTCCTCAGTCATCATCATAGCACGCTCAAAAACAGAATAGCCAGTCCAACCAGCAAACACCTCAAGATGAGTCACCTCAAACAGGGAATAAGAGAATAGCTCTAGCAGAACGGTAGAAAATGGCATATTCTTTCAAAGATGAAGCTGTATCCAAAATGTTCAAAAGTCTAATGAAGAAACCTGACTTCAAACTACCAGAGCCAAAGAAGCCTGAGGATGTTGACAAGAAAGATCAAACTAATTAGTGCTCGTATCAACGATTGCTTGGACATACTATAGAAGAATGCTTCATCTTTAAGGATTGGCTTGAAAAGAATCTTAAAGAAGGGAATATAATGATTCTGAAAGAATATTAAAAACAACCCTAAAATGTTTCTATAAATATGATTTCAACTGAAGCACTCTCCCCGATTGATCTGTATACAGAAAAAGAGGGATGGATTACAACTTCGGACAAACTCAAGAAGGTCTTAAATCAAATCCGAAATTCATCGAAACAATCTTCCACATACATTGGAAAGGATGGATGGAGTATGATTTAGAGCAAATTGTCCCTGAAAATATTGAATCAAATCTAGAACGCGTCAAAACAAGCCTCCGTTCAAGAACTTTAGTCTGTCAAGACCGAGATGAAGATTTCACCACAAGAGCCATCATCGTCAAAGACAAGGAAGAAGAAGAACACTACCACAAAGATTGATAGCACGGAGCGTGGGATAAGGGCTGCCTCTGCTAGACTGGTTGTCTCAGATTTGGGGAAAAAAATCCTCGAGCCCTTAACTTTGTATGATTATCCTTTTGCCCCTCTCGGGTCTTATGAATACAATGATCATGATTTCATCTACGTTTTAACTGTTTCTAGTCATGACATAATCGATTATGACCAATCTAACTTCAATTTCAATTCCCAAAATGATCCTCAAATCATACTTAAGTCCGACAAACTCATTAATAGATCAAAGAAGAAATCAATGATACCAGCTACAGTAACACCGGAAGTGAGGAACCAAACCTCGAGCACCATGGTGCGCCGCTTGCCATCAACTTAGATATTTTCGACAAAGAAGAAACACTGTAAGATTCAACAATGATATCTCAAGAAGATAAAATTACAAAAATAAACTTGAGGAGTAGGAAAGTGTTACCCCCGAGAACAGCTCCAGTTGATAATGGAAAAAAAATAGTAACTTGAGAAGAAATACCTCCACCTCCACCAGTGGAAGAAACACACAACTAAGAGAAAATTCGAGGACCACACAAAGTGGATTACAACGTGCTAGCTCATTTTAGGAAGTTGTCGGCCCGATTAAGCATCTATGGCTTTCTGATCCTATCAAAGGAGATGAGAGTATCTGGTTACAACATTGCTCGACCAGAGATTTGCTTAGCTCAGTTGTCCAGCACAATCTCAGATGAAGTTTACTCGTTGAAAGAACAGCCTGGGGTGACCTTCATAGATGAAGATTTGCTGCTCGGTACCACCGGCCACTCTACATATCCGTTAACATCAGCAAATTTGTGTTTTCTAGAGTTTTAGTAGATCCTGAAGCATCACTCAACTTGATGATTCTACAAACATTGACCTATTTGGACATTGAAGCTCAAGAGCTTATGGCTAATAAAATGATGCTAATAGGATTCAAACAAAAGGGAGAAAGTGCCCTTGGATCAATTACATTATTTATGAAGGTTGGAGAACTATCAACAACTGTCAAGTTTCATATCATTGACGTCGAGACTTCTTTCAACGCTCCATTTGGTCGACCGTGGATTCATGAACACAACATGGTTCCATCATCTCTACACCAATGCATCAAGTACTACGAAGAAGGTCAAGAACATTGCATCAAAGGAGACCTACAACCGTTTTCAGTTCATGAAGTAGGCATTCAAGATTATGCTGCCTAGTACGCACCTCCAAAGAAAATTGTCTTCTCTTACGAAATTGCAACAAACAAAAGTAAGGATCTAGAAGAAGTAAAGTGATAGGGCCATTCAAATCTGCTTCAGCGAGCTTCCACTCCTCTCTTATAACAAGTTGGTGGAGGTTCTTTTAGTTCGCGTACCTGAGGTCGAGGCTGGGGACGTGGACAAGCAAGGACCAACTTAATCATTGAACGGACTAAGCCAACCATCAACATCTGTGATGAAGATAGTTCCGAAGATAAAATAATGTTGACAAGATAGAGGAAACCTCAATACGAGATATCCTTAGAAGATGCAGAGTAAAGCAAATATGAGATAATGTATGATCGGATAAACCACTATGTGAATAGTATGACCCTTGCTCCAATCCTCCCTCAAAAGGTCCAGACTTTAGAGGTTAAGGAAGTCCACGGTGTTGGTTCAAAGCCGATCAAATTTTACTGTGCTTCTACCTCAACTAATAAAGAAAATCATGTAAATTTTAATGATGATCCTAATGATAATGGAATTACCTTTTGGTTACTTTTTGTCTTACGTACAAAAGTTAATTCAACAAGGACATTTGCCAAAACAAATGCCAAAGTATAAGTTACAACATTTTGAAAAGTTATAGAGTGTTAAAAGTTGAACTCCCAACTCAAAATATGGTCTTGGATTTGGTACAGTCGGACTAGTCGATGATTCAGATTTTCGTATGGTTATTACTAGTGAATCAGGAGAGGATTGCCTTGATATAGAGGATGACTCTTCTGACCCACTAATAGAAAATGCTATGCCAAAATTTGAGGATGAAATTATATTAATGGTTAATGAGTTGAAAGAAATCAACCTTGGGACTGAAGAACAACCCCGACCTACATTTATAAGTTCTTTACTTAACAATGAAGAATCCCTATGGTTGAGCAAATTGTTAACAAAATTCAAAGATTTCTTTGCATGGAGTTATGATGAAATGCCAGAATTGTCTCCAGAAGTTGAAGTTAATAAACTTGGGGTAGATAAAAATATAACCCCAGTAAAACAAGCTCCAAAGAGAATGTGCCTCTAAATAGAGCAGCAGGTCATCGTCGAGGTAAAGAAATTATTAGACGCTAACTTTGTAAAAGAAGAGAAATACCCCAAGTGGTTGGCTAACATTGTACAGTTAAGAAGAAAAATTGACAAATCCATGTTTGTGTAGACTTCAGAGATTTGAACAAGGCATGTCCAAAAGACGAGTTTCCACTACAAAGATCAAAAATGATGGTGGATATGGCTTCTACACATGAAATTTTCTCATTCATGGACAGATCGTCGGGATACATCAAAATCAAGATGGCTCCCAAGGATGCAACACTTACAACCTTCATGACACTTATCGGAATTTTCTACTACACAGTGATGTCGATTGGGTAAAGAATGCTGGAGCAATGTATCAACGTGCAATGACAAATTTTTGATGACCTCATTCACAATCAAGTAGAATGTTATGTGGATGATTTGGACATCAAAAGCAAATGAAAAATAGACCATTGGTGTGATTTGAGGATCGTGTTCGAACGATTATGACAATATGACCTTAAAATGAATCCCTTAAAGTGCGCCTTTGGTGTTACGTCTGGGAAGTTTCTAGGATTCATTGTCCATCATCGGGGAATCGAGATCGACCCAGATAAGATTAAAGCTATCTTGGAAATGCCTCGTCCTAAAACCTTAAAACAACTATGTTCCTTCTAGGGGAAGTTGGCACACTGAGACGCTTTATTTCTAATCTCTCTGGTAGGTGTCAGCCCTTCTCGGCATTAATTAGAAAGGAAGCCAAATTCATTTGGGAAGAGAAATGCCAGCAGGGTTTTGAGGACGTTAAAAAATATTTAATGACACCTCCTATTTTGGCAGCCCCTATCCCAGAGAAACTGTTTATACTTTCTACCGCGGACTTAGACAACTCTCTTGGAGCCCTCTTAAACTAAGTCAATGATGAGGGTTAAAAAAATGCACTCTACTACTTGAGTCATTGTCTGATACTGACGGAAGTAAGGAATACAGCTATTGAGAATAATTTTGTGACTTTAATATTTTGCCGCCCAAAAGCTGAGACATTACATGCTTTCTCAGAAGTTTACACTAATCTCAAAAGTTAACCCATTACAATATTTGACGACCCGACCAACCCTCTCCGGACGTCTAGCAAGATGGTCGATGATCATATTACAATTTGATATAACTTTTGTTCTCCTCTGTGCTATCAAGGGACTGACTCTAGCAAACTTTCTCGTTGCACACCCACTACCAGCTAGGTCCCCTCTCGACGATGAACTATCAGATGAGCAAGTGTTACAAAAGAAATTCTCCAGTGTGCAACGCTGAGAGATGTACTTTGACGTTAGTTCATCAGCTAGAAAACTCAAAAGATCAGACACAGTCATACAAGGCAAAGCAGGGATTGGTTTTATTTTTATCATGCCAGATAAGAGCATGTTGAGGTTCTCATACCACCTAATAGAGTCGTGAACCAACAACGAAGCAGAATATGAAGTTTTAATCACCGAATTAGAGTTGGCAATCTTAATGGATATAACGGATATTGCCATCTATGGTGACTCTCAACTCGTTATCGAGTAAGTCGCTGGACAATAAAAACATCTGAAAACAAGACTAGCAAAATATCACCAATACACGATGAAGCTACTGGAGCAAATCCCCTACGTGACTTTCTACCAGATTACTAGATGAGATAATGCCCATGCTGATACTCTAGCAAACCTCACTAAGGAATTAGCATGTCCCCTGGAGGATTCCATCAAAATCACAATACAAGGAAGACAAGTTTTGTCTCGAATCAACCTCAAAATTCTACACAAGCTCAAAAAAGAAGAAACAACAATTGTAGTTGCGAATATCAACGAAGATTGGAGAAAACCATTAATATAATATTTGCATACTGGAAAGTTGTCAGAAGACAAGAATGAGGCACATCATATTACAAAAATAGCGTGTCATATGCCTTTTTTGGTGATGTCCTCTATCAAAGATTATTTTACCAGATGTGCCTACGATGCCTAAGCAAAACCGAAGCCCAAAATATTGTCAAAGAAGTACATGCCAAATTGTGTGGTGCCCACCATTCAAGGCCAAAAATGAAATTGAAGATCAAAAGACTCAGATATTATTGTCCAACAATGATGTCCGACTACATGGATACAACCAAAAAATGTCACCACTGCCAAGTGCATGAGGTGGTCTTGCACCAACCTCCAAATGTGCTACACCCAACCATTGTCTCATGGTCATTCAAGTATTGGGGAACATAGATAATAGGTCTGATAGACCCTCCATCTTCTAAAGGACACAAATTTATAATTGTCGCTATGGATTACTTCTCCAAATGGGCAGAGGCAGTGCCTCTACGAGAGGTTACGACACAGCACGTCCTTCAGTTCTTCAAAAGCCAATTCATCTACCGTTTCGGAGTACCGTGAAGAATAATTTCCGACAATGAAACAGCCTTCAAAAGAACTAAAATCAACAATTTTGTCAAAAGACATGGGATAGATTGGATATACTCTACAATTTACTATCCCAGAGCAAATGGATTGGCTGAAGCCTTCAACAAAACACCGGTACAGATTTTGAAGAAAGCATTGGAGGAAAACAAAAGGGACTAGCACAACAAATTGCTTGAAGTTTAGTGGGCCTACCGAACAACGTTTAAGACTCCCACTCAGAGTTCATTTTACATGCTCGTGTATGAGTCTGAGGCCGTGCTACCAATAGAAATTCAGACGCCGTCTGTAAGAGATGTTGTTGCCAACAAACTCACAATGAAAAAAGCACAAAGCTCAGGCTTGAGGAACTAGAGAGTCTGGAAGGAAAATGACTTGAAGAACAACAACATCTGAAACTTTACCAAGTAAAAATTGTACAAGCTCATGATAAATTAGTCCGCCCAAGGAAATTTAAAGTTGGTGACCTCATCCTCGTACTTAAAAGGCCTATTCTTGCACGCCGCATAATAGGTGGAAATTTCGGGCCAACCTGGGAAGGACCATTTTTTGTTGAAAAGGTCTACGCCGGAGGAGCTTACCAGTTAGTAGATTTCCAGGGTGAAAGACCCATGCTACCAATCAATGAACAATACCTGAAGACATACTACGCAACCTGACATTGCTTGCCTTCACTTGATTTGAAATTTTGAAATTTTGATTGNATTTAAGTGAAAGAGCACTATACCTCAAACCAGTATCTATCTTGAATAATAAACATAAGACTTGAGGATGAGATTTGATCAAATAAACTAAGAAATATATGACAACTGTTTGGTCTTCCAAACCATTTTATTTGCAGACAAGTTCCTCTATTTAATATGAAGAATTAAATAGGGTTTATATTAAGTTGGGTTCAGAAAAGCTTCCTATAAGGGAAAGCCCCAATAGTTAATTACATCTTAGATAATCGAGGTCACTTAAGAAAACTCAAGATAAAAATCAGGAAATGTTATCTTCAAAAAGGTCAAAAGGATAGGACATTTCAACGAGATGGAATAAAGAGGTGTGAAAGGGCAATAGTCCAAATTTGGAGCATTTTATTGTCGAGTCCAAAGGAGGAAGAACTAGGGGATGTCATTTATCCAAAGGAGAACCTCGGTGACTTCCCAAGCTATCCTATTGTTTGGCTTCAATTTTGAGGATAATTTATTTAAATGTTTCATCTTGCCAATTTTCTTTGTTTAGGGCTTACATACGCCTGAGCCGATCACACAAATCACTGAAAGATGTGAAGATTTAGGTCGTGACAAATGACAACCTCAAAATCCTAAGACGAGTTAGGGCATATATTGTACGACAGAGCCATACAAAAGCCGAAAGATAAGTTGAGGATTTATGTTGCATAAGCAAAAAACATCGAAATCATATGGATTGTTGTTTAGATCTAAAAAGGGTGTGTTGTTGTTGATCCTTTTACTGTTGAAAATGGTCATGGAGCCCACAACACTAGCTCTAAGCTCCTCGTCATGACGAGTTTAAGTCTACCACTTCCTTTCACCTGAAGGCTAACTCATGCTCTAGATCTTAAACGCTAAGGCAGAATTGGAGAATTTAGACTGTCACCCTAAAATCTCCAATTCTACTCACAACAATATATATTCCGTATTTATTTATACTTAATTCCATGAAGGAAATTTAACTTCATGGAATCAAATGTGATCCTTACTCTGTTATAGAACTCATACTCGATTTCCAGGATCATAGGTTTCACAACAAATTTTAACAATTGAATTGGTCAGATCGAAAAGTAAATTAAGTTTGGAGTTGAAAAATCACACAATTTATTTTATATTTTAACATTAGGACATCTATATTATCTCTTCATTTTATCATATATCAGATCAGAGAGAAAGATAAAGGAAACTACTCAGACTTCATGAGAAGGATACAACAAAACACCAATTTCATATATAAAAGAAATTTCATACAACACTATAAAAAACAAACAACACTTATCTGAAACTTTTTCTCAAAGAAAATCCTCTGGAGCCTTTCTTAATAAATGAAGGAAGAAGAAATCTCTCAATTTTCTCCATCTCCAAACCTTTTATAGAAATATTCACACTTAATCTCAACACATAAACTCTAAATTCTGACACACAAATCACTAATAGACTCCAAAATGATGGGGAAATGAAGATGTAAAAGTGTATGGTATGTAAGAGAATGAATGGTGGCGAGGAATGGAGAAAAGGAGTAAATTGTTTTATCAATTTCAACCCCAAATAGAGCCTAGAGTCTGTTCTCCAATCGGTGCATCCAAAAACTCTTAAAAAAGCATTCAAATTTGTTGAATCTTCTAGAAACAAGGTTTGAACCGAGACTGGCACCGTCGTCGCCCATTCTCACGTCGTCGCCGCCAGTGGTCTGTAATTTAATTCTATGCTTTATGTCAAACGGCATCGTCGGTGTCCCGTCTGGAGCCTTCGGCGCTGAACAAATTTTCAACTTCTCCATTTCGACTCCAATTTTCATCCTTTTTGCTTCCTTTTTGCTCCAAGTCCTAAAATTCAACAACCTGAAAGAAAACATTAAAAATACCTTCCATTAAAGTCCAATATCACAAAAAATGAGTATAAATTATAGGTCTAAAATTGCATATATTTTTACTGTATCAAAATCCCCCAGACTTACATGTTACTTGTCCTCATGTAAATCCTTTACAGAGTGTGAAGATCAGGGTAGGGTGTGCTAAACCACCAATGGTCTCCTTAAAGCAATAGATCTAGTGTTCATATAAATAATAGAGCCTACATTTATCCTCATTACCTGCTGGATAAAGAAGTTTAGGATGGCTCTATCCTTTGTAACCTCACTATGATGATTTCTTGGTATCATTCATCCAGAAATATAGTAGTGTTAGACTTTAGATACTAAATTTAACATAGAAAGAGGAAAGTTTATCTTAACACTATTTTTCACCTTCCAGGTTCCTCTTTCATCAGCAAGAAAAGAAATAATCTCATCCAAGACCTCATTCGTAGCAAAAAATGATTTATGCTGACAATTTTAAACATCTTCTAATTAATAAAATTCATTAATTTTACTTCGAGTAAACTCCACCATTTTCTCACGAACAAAAACAAAGTCTTTAGAAGTCTCTTTAAAATTGACATAAAACTCCATTACTACACCAATAATTGCATCGGCAGCAAAATAACAAAAATTTTCCCACTGCATAACATTGATTAATCGCTCAAATTCTCCTCCCAGACTTTTAAATCTTCGATCACGAATCACTTTTTTATTTTCAAGTAGACTATGGAAACGAGCACTAGCTTTGAAGCTAACAAATTTTTGTTCATCATAGTCCACTTTTCTCTTTCCTTTGCTCATTCTAGGTGCCATGGTAAATCTAAGAAAAATTTGATAAAAATTTGAATAAATACCCAAAATTCCAAAATTCACAATGTAAAATGCTTAAAACTTAAATTTGTTAAGTAAGTGTACTTCACCAAAGGATTTTCTCAAAATCTCTAAAAACATTTCCAAAATTTTTGGATCTCGGTAATGTGAGATAAATCCTTGCAGAAATTAAAAAAAATTTAGTTCAAAGTGTAGCTTTTACCTAGAAAAAGATGAAATCTGAACTTACTTTGCCTTAAAATTGCTTCAAATCCAAGAAAAATCAAGCCTTAGGTGCAAAAACCAGTGATTGAAGGTGACTCAAAGGGTAAAAATGGAGTCTTACGGTGAAAATCACAACTTTTAAGGCGTTTAAGGTGTTCTTGAGTCGAGGGCGTTATCGTTGCCCATGTCAGTGTCGTCGACGCTGAAGGACAAAAAATTTCATTTTCTGTTTTTCGCAATTTTCAATTTTCTTTTAATTTAATCCATTGTCTTTTTTAGTATTTTTGACCAAAAATTTTTATCTAAAATAATTCTCAAACAAATATTTTCACAAACAATAACAAACTAACTTTAATATATGAAAATACAGTTTTACAAATACAATTTTCTAATCACACTTTCAAATAGATAAAGCAAACTAAATTATAATTCATCATCAAAATCAAGCCACACCACTAAAGGCTGACAGAAAACTATACATACAATCAAAGCTCATAGTTCTAAGCAAAGCAAACTAAATTAAATCGACACAATAACATTAAATACATAAGTATTTCAAATTTATAGAGAGTCCAAATTCTTCAATTATTCTGCCTCTTCTTCAGTGCTTTCTCTTCCTCTAATATCTCCCATAGACTGGAATTGATCAGTCAAATTTTCTTCGATCCATCCTTCTTGCTTGAACATCCGCACCAATCCTGCTTCTATTGTTCCAGTATGATCAAAATTCTCCTTCATCCTCCAATCTAGGTGATTGAAAATGTATTTAAGGCTTTCTATTACATTTGTTATACTCTGAAGTTCTCTTTCAATTTTCCTCATTTTTTTTCCAAAGCTAATGAACTTCCAACTGTTTATGGAATTAATGGAGTTGATTTTCCTCATATCTAATGCTTCATTTCCATTCCCAACAAAATTATCATCAATAGGAATCATGGACTCCCAAGGTAATAAAACTTTTTACCAACTTTCATATGGAACATGAGATTGATTGTATAGTAGGAAAATTGTAAAAGGATGTCCAAGTCCATATATTGGCCCGTTCATGATAACATCTATAATAGATTTAAAAATGATAGATCCTACATCAATGGGCCTTTCCATTTGAATGTAAGAGTTTAAAAGAACACTTTCTTTGGTGACTCTACTAATCTTCATGGTTGGGAGTAATTTTGCAGAAATAAAGAATTGCAACTATTTTGATATTGGATTAAGCAATGAAGTAGAGAAACTAACATATCCCTCATCTCACATTTCCCAAATATCGCTTTGATCCGTCAGAAAATTATAGAAATCTTGCAATAAATCTCTCGTTAGGATAAAATTTGTATAATGATAGATTGGAACATTTTCTATCATATAAAACTCATTAATTTGCGCCAGAGTAAATGGTATAGCCTTACCTCTTACGAAGACTAATCCTTGGGTAATTCCATGTAAGTTGGCATAGAATTCCTTCATTACTAGTACAACAACTACAATAGTAGTGCAGCACAAAACATCCCATCATCTTTGTACAATGATTTTATCAATCAGAGAACTTGGATTAATCAATTCATGATTGACAAAGTGTCTTTCCTTGATAAGCCTCTTCTTCGTAATGACTTTGTCGTATAATCTCTGCGCGTCAAAATTGATAAAATTTCTTCTATTGAAAACTCCATACCTAAAAGTATTTCTGGAATTGGGAGCAATGAAATTCAAAAATAGGAAGTTTCTGGTAGTTCAAGGCAGTTTTTAGGACTTAAAAAACACCCCCGACGGTTATTAGGGAGCGAAATCCTGCCAAAGTCCACCAAAAACATAAAACCCACGAAACTACTCAGGACGCTGTTGGCAATCTCAATGGCATTGTTGGTGCCATGGTCTCTCTAGCAAACGCTGTCGGCGTCAGTGGCCAATATCGCATCTTTTTCTTTCTTTCTTGTTTTTCAATTCGATTCCAAATTTTCCTCCAATGCCAATATTTGTTTAAATTTATGATATATAAATATGTGTAGGATTATTATGTATTAATATATAAAACACTTATTAAGTAAAATAGTAATGCATAGATATAAATATTTATATATGGGTTACCTTCCACAAAGTGCTTTGTTTAACTTCCTCAGCCTGCGCACCATTTGTTTAGTTGGGTTGACTTAACATTAAAACTTCTTTAAATTTTGGCATGTCCTTCATAATAATGTTTCAATTGATGTCCATTAACTTTAAATATCTTTCTAGTGTTAGGATATCTAAAAACAACAGTTTCATAATGATAGACTTTAATCACTTTAATTGGTCCTAACCATCTCGATTTCAGTTTTCCTAGAAATAATCTTAATGTTGTATTATATTATAAAACTTCTTTTCCAGGTTCAAACTTGTTTTTAATAATATTCTGATCATGCCTTATTTCCATTTTCTCTTTATACATTTTTGCATTATTATATGTTTCATTTCTAATCTCCTCAAGTTCATTGATGTTGACCTCACTTTTTGTTGAGCTCTACTCTTTCTTTTTAGTAGCCTAGAGTCTAGCCATAAGACTTTCCTACTAACTATTCTTAGAGAACTAGAAAACGACACCCTCACCATCAGAATTTATAAACTCTTCATTACTCAACTTAAAGTTCCACATATTGGTCCTAACCTCTAGCACTTAGTAGGTGGGGTCATTATGGGGGAGCNGTGGTGAAAAGTCTGTGACCGGGTCCAAAATTTTTATAACAAAATTAACCTCAACATAATAATAAAAAAAAATTTTACACACTTCAATCTCCTATTTTCAAAATTAATATGCTACTAAATTAAACAAAATTGACATATAAATAAACAATTTTCTCACCAAATTAAACTAAAATTTCCTTTAGTAAATACTTTATTTTGTTCTTGTTCACGCTAAGTTTCAGCCCACTGACATTTTTTTCCTGTCGTCTGTAGAGAAATGTAAGGCCACAGGTTGATCTTCTCCTTCAAAGATGGCTAGAATCTCGCACTAAATGAAGAAATGACACCGCAGGGCGGCACTATAGATTTTGACATGGAATTTATCCAAGTCAGCATGGATTATGAGGAGATTTTAATGAATTTTATCATTCGATGGGAAAAGGAAGGGTTGCCCTCACTACGAATGGTGGCCACCGAAGACAGTGCATCTCTGAAAGGAAAGAGCGTGGTGGTACAAGAGGACCTGATGGAGGGGCCAAGCCGTTTACCATACATGACAGCTATGCAAACTAGGGACCAAGTTGTTGTTGATAATGAAAGGATATTGTTTTCTCCACTGCGAAGAACATAGCAAAGAAACGCCAACCGAAGAAAATGGAGAGCTTTCTTACGAGAAGAGAAGGGATGCCAGAAAGAGGCAGACAACTTGCTCACTTCTATTCCTGAGGGACACATTTATGATATGGGAATGAAAGAGACCTCCTTCAGCTAGCTCGCTACGGATAAGGAGTCCGAGTTTATTACAAAGCCAAAGATACTATCAGCTTCAGTTGTTCTTTGTACGGGTTGCCCTACCTGTAATGCTGAAATACTTGAACGAGCGTCAGTTACGGGGGCATTTGTGGAGTGCCTGGATTGCAATGTCCTACATCTATAACACTACAATGCATTAAAGGAATATACATCTACCAATGATGGATCTCAGACCCCTGATTACCTGAAAGAGGTAGAGCCGTATGTCCCAAAGGATGCAGAGCTGTATGTTCCGAGGGGTACAAAGCCAAACGTCCTGTCAGACGCAGAATAATACATTCCGTTAGAGCCAGAGACAAGACCAACTTGGGTTCCCACTAATATTCAAATGAGGGAATACCCGCGACAACTCCCGACTCCCAGTATGGTGGAATATTATAAAATGAGTAAAGTAAACAAAAGAAACTTCAAGTTCAATGAATAAGTACATGAAAAAATCATCAACATAATGGAGGGATTAGATTTGTATACCATAGTCTTCTCAGAGACTGACGAACAGAGTATTGTCGACTGCATTTTTTACCTAAGAGACAGAGGTCGAGAAGATTTACTTATGGAAAGGACCTATTCTGAACTAAGCAAATGGATGCAAGGAAAAGGGAGCATTACTATCCAGTGTGGCTGTTGCTACAACTTCAAAAATGATTGTTGACCTCACTTTTGGTTGAGGTTTAGTTTTTCCTCTTTGGTAGCCTAAGTTCTAGTCATAGGACTTTCCTATTGACTATTCTTAGAAAACTAGACAAGGAATCATCACCATTAGAAATTCCAAACTCTTCTCTACTCATCTTGAAGTTCCACATATTGGTCCTAACCTCTAGCACTTAGTAGGTGGGGTCACTATGGGGGAACTCAAGATGAGTCACCCTTAATACTGTTGGACCTTAGGGTTGATTCTGGTGTTGGTCTAGGGCTTAAGATACATACTTGCACTCACAATAACTCATTATCCTAAACTTAAATTCCCTGACTTTGGTCCCTTGATACTTTTGGGAGACTCATGTCGGTGGTACCTTAAACCCATTAGCCCTCAACTAGGGTTTCGCTAAGATCACTACATAGATGACCCAAAATGGAGTTTCCAATGGTCCATGGCTTATTGATGGTGGTTGGCACTCTAACTCTACCAAGATACCCAACATATCCTTTTGCCCCTAAATTCCCCCAAATTACCTAGATACCTTTGGGACCCCAAATTTAGCAAAAATTACCAAATCTACCCAAAATACTCAACTTGGTTCAAAAATCATTTCAAACAGCTTGAAAACACCCAAACTACCCAAAATCACCAAAATTGGCCAAATTACCAAAATACCCATCCTTACCTCCAAATTCCAAAAATTCCAAAAAATCCAAAAAATTCTCAAAACCCACCCGAATATTCCTAAATTCATTTTTCTCAACTATCACATGACCCAATTTGGCCAGTTTGGCCATCTTTGATCAAAACCCCCAAATTTCCCTTTAAAGGCCCATATTTTACCAAATCACTCCAAATATATATCAAATTAGTCTTAATTTACCCAAATTTCAACTATAAACTCAAATCCACTCTTGATGTGACCAATATAGACCAAATCCAAGCTCAATTAGTAGATCAAAACCCCATTTTGGCCCCATGACTTGGTTCTACAAAATTGAACCAATGGCCTACTCCATTTGCCACAATTTGTGTTAAAAAACCTTCAAAACATCCCCATACATCAAAATTGACCTTCAATTGGCCTTGGTGAAGCATCAATTTCATTTGATTTCAACTTAAGTCCAGAAAGCCCCAAATTTGCTCCAAATTGGTCATGTCTAAAAATTTCACCAAATTGATGGCCTTAGCCCCAAAATTTCCACTCTATACTTTCATGAAAAATCTTCACAAAATCTTCCTTGATCATTTGAAGTACTCAGTTTTGACTTAGCCCAAGGCTAACCCAACCTAGACCTATGTCTAGCCCAACATGCCTAAATTGACCAAATTTCAAAAATCCTTCAAATTGACTCACCAATTGAACTCAAAATCACTTTAACCATTCACTAAAAATATTTATAACAATCATCTACACAATGTTGATCAATTTATTGGGTCAATTGACATGGCTAGTCTAGCCAAAACCGAAGCTTTGATCACTTGAACCCACATTGAACCCATGCACTAAAGATGGTCTAACTACCCCAAAGTCTTCAAATTAATGACTCCACAGCCATTAGTTGGACCCTAGTGACCAGCCTAAACATCTTAAAATCACCTAAACTAAGCGGTGGACCAAAGGTCCCCAAAATTAATGGATTTCATGCCATATTTGCTTAAGCTTAGGATATTTTTGGCAAAACAAAGCATAAACACATTAAGTTGTCGTGACATATTCCTTTGGCTCACCTGACCTCCCTAGCCACCTCGTATGGCTTGTTGGCCAACCTATTGGATGAAAAATGACCAAACCAAGTGCCACCCCCATGGGATTAAACAGAATTAAAACCTGGAGGCCACCACATTCAAATTGAAGCTTAGAGCCTCTCTGCCCTCCACCTAGGAAGCCCATTTCACCCCCCTAATTAGCCATGACAACAAGCTTAAGGCCATTTTTTAAAATGCTCCCCTCCATGGCCATGGAGGGAGAGCTGAAAATTCCTCTAAGAGACTTCCCCAAATTGTTCCCAAATCCACTTTGAGACCTCCTCAGTGCAACCTAACCACCTCATTTCCCTGAATCCCCTTGCTAGAGCCCAATTTCTTAGCTCAAAACCTTGTCAGAGACAGGACAAAGTTCTCCACACCTCTAAAATCCACCAAACTCAAATTAAACTCACCCACACCTTCACCACATTGAGAGAAGTCAAAGCCCTATCAAATCCCCCTTCCATAGAGCCCCTAGCATAGCTCTTGACCAAAACCTGAAATCGGCCTTGGTCGAATTTGGGTCTAGAAATTTCACCATATTAAGAGGCTTAATCCCTAATTTCTTTGGACCCCAATGAACGTGTGAAGTCTCTCTGATTGAAGCTTCCTTTCTCAGAGCTAAGGTATTGAACCTCTCCTCCTCCCGAGCCTATTTTGATTCTCCATTTAATTAGGCTTAATTTAATTGCATGATTATCGTATGAATATGTTCGTATTACCTAGACGAGTACAAAGGATCAAACTCGTGGTGATTTGGTTGAGTCTAGGCTAAGACCTTAGGGTTTTAGTGTGGATGTTCACGGGATCACTCTATCGAGGATGATGATGGGGAGTTGTCCGATCACGCATGTATCAGATGGACGGAGGAGATCCAACCGGACAGCGTTTCCTTACATGAACCGCAGGTCAAGTCAGCGGCTACGTGGATGGCAGCGTCCAACCAGAGCGCATTACGTGTGCTTTCAGAGCTACCTAGTATTCAGTCAACACCACACGTTTAAATAGATAAATAGGGAATTTAAAAAATCAAAAAAAGATCCCTAGCTTTAAAAATTCATAGCTTGGTGTAGAAAAATCATAAAAATAAAATAAAAATCCCCTCTTGCTCAGTGAACAGAGGAGAATAATGTGGAAATGATTTGGAATCCATTTGATGCATATTTTATTTTAAATTAATTAAAAATTTATTTGGATATTTTGATTCTCCATGCATGTATTAATATCACCATGGCTTGAAATTTTGGCATGTTGTTGCCTCTATCTTAGGGAACATTTCTTGATTTTTCTAAAGTCAGAGAAAGTCCATAGATAGAGAATCATATTTTTTTAAACTAATTTGCATTATTTACTTAAAATAATCATGGAAGTTAGCATGTCTCTTAGAAAAATCCAGGAAAATTTTGGAAGGATTATGATGACCAAAGAGCCTTTAGAAAAATTTCTCATTAGCCGATTCATTCAAACTACACCTAATCTTTACAAACCCTAAATCACTAAGATAATTAATTTTGAAAAATAAAAGCAATAAAATGACTTGATTTTTGATCTCCACTATTCTTTAGGATTCAGAAAACTCACCATAAAAAATCCAAAGCATTTTGAGTTCATTTGGTAACTTAAGTTGATTTTTAAAGATAAATGACATTTTTAGCACTAAAATGATTTTAAAAAAATCAAAATATAACTTGAAAAATTATAAAACTAGGATTTTTTAGTGATCTGTGATCAGGGGTATTTTCTAAAAATAAAATATAGTTTAAAATAAAAATTTGATTTTCAACCTTTTTTAAATATTTAAATAAAAAAAATCAATAAGAATCACAAAAATAATAAAATTCATGGAAATGTTCTAATTGCTTCCTAAGCACTTAAGAATAAATATAATATTTTTCTTGATTTTCTAAACAAAGATACTGAATTTTAAAGCTTAAAAATAATTTTTAAAAGCTAAAAATGGGTTTTCACTAAAAAATAATTCCAATAAATCAAATAAAACTCTTAAAAAGATTAAATATTCTCCTCTGAGTTCTATGACCTCACGAAGATTTTTCGAAAATATAAAACTTAATTTTCTCCATTTGAAATATTTTATTTTTAATAAATACCCCAAAAAATAAAATAATTCTTAAAACTCAAATAAAATTCAAAAAATCATGAAATTTGGTCCAAAGGCTTTTCTAGTCTAGGTCTACCTTCAGTAAAAATTACAAGGGTTAGGATTTACCTTGTTCAAGTTAGGAATTTTCTTTAAAAATACTACTTTTTGGACAAAAGTAATTCTATTAATTAAATTAAATTTTTTAAAAAAATCACATTTTCTCCTCTGATGTCTTAATTGACCTATGAATGAGGTAGAATAAAAATTTCAAATTCATTTGAATTGAATTTAACGAATTATTAAGTGATAGAGCCTTAGGGGCAAATGTGTAATTTTGGAAATTTAGCCTTAATTAACATTTAGGCTTAATTCAATGAGGGAAATGGGCAACCTCTTATCTTAATTTGGATGTTTGAAACACAAGGGATTAATTGGTAGAAACCAATCTCACTTTCTTAAATGAAAAGATAAGTTACTAAATTTCTAAATTACTAAAATTTGGAAGTTTATTAAAATAAAATGAATCCAAGACTTAGGGGTATGACTTTTGAAGTCAATAATTAATCAATTTAATACCCCTATTTGATTTTCAAATAAAATTCAAATCATGAATCATGACCACCTAAAGCTTAGCCTTTTCAAAACTAATTAAGACGCTCACCTATGTCTTAAGGGCTTAGTAGTAATCTAAGTTAAAACAAGACTGACTAAATGTTTCAAGAACACTAATTAGAACCAAAATTTGGCTAAGTGTTCCAATAACACTAACTTGCCATTTTAAAGGGCCTTCACTCACAAAATATTAAAAATTAGATTACAAATGATAATTACCTTACTCTTAGAGATAATTGATACATCAATGTTCAATGGGCATTAGGGTGTTCGTAGGATGAATCATTAAGCAGCATAATAACTTTAAATGAGCTCGAGGCTTTTCACCATGTGATAAGAGGGAAACATGGACCTGCTTCTTCCTCTTAACCTGTTACATACCTCGGAGAGCTTCTAAGCTTAATATTCTTTGCTTGACAAATATCATCCTTAATCAAATTAATAAGGACCCATCAAGATACGACCTAGGGTTAGGTAGGTCGTCAAAATTTTACTTCCCCGTTTCATGAAAATTGCCTTAATATGTCTTTTGAGTTTCAGGTGGTGGAATGAGAAGACTCGCCAGGTACGCTTTTACAGTATTTTTTAGCGTTGTCTTTCTTGTAGTTTCATACTATACTTTTTATAACTGCAAATTTGCATGATAAACAAAGATGCCACCCTGCATGAAAACTAAAACTATTAGGATAGCCACAAAACCAAAACCAAAACGAAAACTAAAATCAACCAAGATAAAATTCACCTCCACAACATTCAAAATATAAAACAACTCAAAATTTAATCACAAACATCACACAAAACTACAATTGCAACTAAATGTCGGCACTATTTTTGGTGTGGGGTTTGCCCGTAAGAAGCTGTCGGTCATCGGAATTGAAATCCCGTTGCCCGCTTCGGAAGGACGTTGAAAAAGTTAGGTTTTGAAAAAGATGAAGTCAAATTGACTCCATAATTTTCATAGTTTAGATGNCCACTGTTGTTTAAGATCCAGAGAACTATACATAAAAAATTTCAAAGCATTTTTAGTCCATTTGATGGCCTAAATTGATTTTTCAGGTTAAATATCCTTTTTGGCACTAAAATGATTTTTAATGATCAAAATGTAACTTAAAAAATTATGAAATCTTTTTTTTTAGTTCTATGTGACCAGGGAACTTTATAAAAGAAAATGGTGTTTAAAATAAAAACTTAATTTTTTAAGGCAATTTTAAATATTTAAATAATTAAAAATTCATAAAAATCGCAAAAGCAATAAAATTCATGGAAATATTTTAAATTCTTTTATAAGCATTTAAAAGCAATTGGAATATTTTTCTTGGTTTTCTAAATAAATTTATTGTACTTTGAAGCTTAAAATAATTTTTAAAGGCTAAAAAATGGATTTCCACTAAAATAATTCCAATATATTAAAGAAAAACAAAAAATATATAAAATTTGCTTCTCTAGGTTCTTTAACTTAAAGAAGATTTTTAAAAAATACAAAACTTAATTTCCCCATTTAAAATATTTTATATTTAATAAATACCCCAGAATTTAAATAATTCTAATAATTCAAATAAAATACAAAAATCATAAAAATTTTTCCAAATGGCTCTTTTGTCTAGGTCTACCTCTAGTAAAAATTTCAGATGATTAGGCTTAACCTTGGTCAAGTTAGCAAATTTTTTTTGAAAAATCCCATTTTTACATGAAAATAATTATTTAAATTAAATTAAATATTGAAAATCTCATTTTCTCCTCTGATGTCTTAATTGACTCATGAATGAGGTAGGATAAAAATTTCAAAGTCATTTGAATTTGACAAATTATGAAGTGCTAGAGCCTTAGGGGCAAAAGTGTAATTTTAGGACTTTGGCCTTAATTAACATTTAGGCTTATTTCAAGGAGGAAAATGGGCAACCTCTGATCTTAATCAGCTTGTTTGGATGATTGAAATTAAAAAGAGATTAATTTGTAGAAACCAAACCCACTTTCCTAATTAAAAGGCTAAATAATAAATTTCTAAATTATTAAAATTTGGAGGCTTATTAAAGTGAAATGAACCTATGACTTAGGGGTATGACTTTTGAAGTCAATAATTAAGGGCTTAAGAGGGATCTAAGTTAAATCAAGACTGATTAAATGAGGATTAGAAAAGCAAACATAGCTAAAATTTAAGACCTTTAAAACACCACAAGCCCAATTAGGACCAAAATTTGGCTAAGTGTTTCAACAACACTAGCTTACCCCTTAATGGTTCTGCATTCAAATAAACTTCAGGATTAAATTACAAATGATAATTACCCTACTCTTAGGGATAATTAGGACATCAATGTTCATTGAGCATTAGAGCATTCATCGGATGAATTATTAAACAACATAATAAGTTTAAATGAGCTCGAGACTTTTCACCAGTTGATAAGAGAGAAGCATGAACCTACTTTTTCCTCCTAACCTGTTGGATACCTCAGAGGTATACTATACTTAATATGTTTTGCTTAACCAAATCATCCTTAATTAAACTCCTAAGGAGCCACCATAATATGACATAGGGTTAGGAAAACTACCAAAACCTTACTTTTCTGCCTCTACATGAACTGCCCTCATATACATTTTATGTTGCAAGTGGTGGAACGACAAGACTCGTCAGGTACATTTTTTATAGTTTACAGTGCTGTCTTTGTTGTACTTCTTATACTTGCAAAACATGCATGCTAGAAACCGATGCCACCCTGCATGAAAACTAAAACTATCAGGATAGCCAAAAAATCAAAACTAAAACTAAAACTAAAATCAACCAATATAAAATTCACCCCACAACATTCTAAATATAAAAAAAAACTCAAAATTTAATCACAAGCATCACACAAAACAACAACTAAAATTGAACCTAGACGTCTCAATCAGATGATCGAGAACCTCTCGGATGAGGTAACCTATGGTTGCTAACGAGGCTTTCCACGGTCTAAATGAAATTATGGAACTCATTAAGTTGAGTTTAGTAAATTCATTTGGACTAAGTGAATCCAATAGAAAATAGTGCTACCGGAAAGTGAGAACCGTAGGATCCTATCCGGAGTCGCTATAATCAACTTTAAGATCCACCATGAAAATTTAAAGAACTACAACCATAGGGCCACCTAATTTGACATCACAACTTGACACCCTAAATAACTCAAACTCGTCACGGCAAGGAGCTTGGAGCTAGCATGGTGGGCAACACGACCATCTTCAACAACAAAACATGAATTCACCAGCTAAACCAATTCATTCCTTAGAATTAAACAACCAAGCCATAAGGTTTTGAGGTTTTCTACTCATGCAACCTAAATGCTCACCTCATCTTTAAGCAATTGTATAGCTCTACTGTACATTCAAAGCCCTAACTCATTTTTGGATTCCAAGGTTGTCGTTCATTGCAACCTAAATCCTTACATCTTCCAGGCTATTTATGTGATTTCTTCACACAAATGTAAGCCCTAAATTAATAAAATTTACATAATGAAACACTCAAATAATTTTTCATCTAAAATGAAGCCAAACAATAGGATAAACTGGAAAGTCACCGAGGTTCTCCTCTGGATCCATGACATCCTCTAGTTCTTCCTCCTTGGATTCTACAATAAAAATGTTCGAAATTTGAACCATTCTCCTTTCACACCTCTTTGTCTGATTTCATTGAAAATTCCTTTCCTTTGAATTCCTTGAAGATAATATTTCTTAATTTTTATCGAGAGTTTTCTTAGATGACTTCGGTTATTTAAGATGTAACTAACTATAGGAGCTTGCCTTTATAGGAAGCTTTTCTTGAACCTATCTTTATATACACCCTATTTAATTCTTCATATTAAATAAGGGAAATTTTTGGAAAATAAAATGGTTTTGCAGCCCAAATGGATACCATATATTTCTTAATTTATTTGATTGACCCTCATTCTCAAGTCTTGTATTTATCCTTTGGGATAGATACAAGATTTGAGGTATAGCACTCTTTCATTTCTACTATAAAAATATGAGGTCAGTTTGATTTCATAATTTTCTAAACTTAAACGTCCTTCCAGAGCGGGCGACAGGTTTTCAACTCCGGTGACCGACAGCTTGTTGACATCATTTTTGTGAGGTCTTTCCTTCTTCTTAGAGCCTAGGATCTAGCTCTATAAGTTTCCTACTGACTATATTAGAAAAATCAGCATTGGAACCCACCCTTTTAGAAATTCCAGACACTTCCTATTTTCTTAAGATGTCTAACATTTATGGTCCAAAACCATTGTCTTATGGACGAGCGATTAAAGGCTATTATGTGAGACTCAATGAGAAGTTTGTAATTGGACCCTCAGCTCTAGGAAAACCTCCTCATGAGTTTTTCATCACATACAAACACCAAATGCACAAGATTCATAAAATTGCACAAGGCCGGACTTCAATTGAGCCTAAAGAACGGATGAAAATGCAAACTTCTTCGGACGACCTCCGATGACAAAATGGACTCCTCTAGCACATCTGGAACACCAATTTTAATAGGAAAGGACACCCATATTGCCATATTTTTTCCACGAGAAAATTGGCACGCAAATCAATGAATTTGCCAAAATGACCTCCGATGGCAAAACGGACCACGCAAGCATGTCCGAAATTTAAAAAGTAACTAGATAGGACATCTATATTTGATATATTATGATGCACGAATAAAACACAAATTCAACTTTTATTTTCTAAAATATTAAATACTTTTTAAACTTTACCCCTAAATTATAATCTCATTAAAACCTAACCCTATTTAGGTTCTCACCTACAGCCTTCACCATTTATTTCACCCATTCATGGGTTCAAACAGGTGAAGCGCTCGGCTCTCCCTCTTTTCTGAGCCCTAGCTTCCATGGTTGATCCACATGGCTTTCCTCTGCCATTTGAGTATGCGGCGCAGTCTCTCATCTCCTGCCAATTGCTAGAGGCGAGTTGGCTGATGCTTCTCCTTCTTGAGGTTATATGTTCTGCTCATTTATGGTGTCAATTCCTTCCTTTGCTTGATTGGTTGGCTAGAGCAGCAAACAACTGGCTTTTCTTTTCATTTCTCTGGCTATTAGCTTACCGTGAGGATTAGAAGAGGGGTTGTTGAAAAGTTTTGAGAGAGAAAAAAGAGAGTTTTTGAGAGAGGAAGGCTTGGATTTTTTTTTCTGCTGTTGGGAAACTACTTCTTTTTGTTTTGCTATTCGAAAGGAGTTCTTCTTCCTCTTTATTGGATGATACTCTTGTGGTTGAAACTTACTGAATTGAGAGCTAGAAGCCGTGGAGGCTATTTATGCGAGGCTTTCGGGAAGGATTTCTATGGGGTGTTTCTCTTAATTTATTTTAGTGCCTTGTATTAAATCTGCATTAAAAAGGTATTTTCCTCTTCTCCTCCATTTGGTACTATTTCGGATGGCATGAAAAACACTTCCTATCTCATGAGAAAGAAAGATTTTGGCATGTTTTGAGATTTAAGCATGAATAACCAATGAAAATATGGAAATGGAGCAAATTATTGGATGTTTCTTTTCTTTTCTTCTTAAGATACATAGAAAGCATGTTTAGGATCAATCTTACATGCAAATATTTTTTTTATATAATCTTGTTATTTCTATATCTATACGTGGGAATTTGCTTCGATGCTTTGGATAATGGTTTAAGATCCTACTTATGCTATTCTGCTTTCTGTTGCCTGTCCCTGTTCAAAGCATACGTATTGAATGCAAATTTTGGGTTTTGATGTTGCAAGGAGGATCTATTTTGGCCCATATGTTGAGCTTGAGTCTAGTTCCATTTAGATTAAATGGTGGCTGGAAGTATTTCCCTGTTTTCTTATATGGATGTGTTTACGGTTTTTGCCCCTATGTTGAGCTGGGTTTTCTTCTTTGCTACTCGATTTCTGTCCCTTCTTTGGGCTCGGTTCAGGTTCTTTTTGGTGATTTATGTTTGCTGAAATCTTTTACTATTGGAACCATTTCTATGACTAGGTTCACCCGTTTCTTTGGCTCAGTTTTGGTTATTCTTTTCTATTCTTTGATGGAGCTTGATTTACAGGAGAGCTCAATTTTTTTTGCTATTCTGAGAACATATATTATGTTCCTTATCTCTTTGTGTTGGGTTCCGTTGGTCTGGAAACTCTGGATATAACACTTCCTTTTAAAATTTTTGTGGGTAATCAACTTTACCATCTCAAAATTCATAAATTCTGATATGTCCCACTATGTGGGAATGTTTAATGTGAGTCGTATTTGATGTTTATGACCTTTGTGGTCTTTCTCTTGCTGTCCCTACTCATGGATCTATTTTATAGTGGCTTTGGTTTGCTGCCTCAGCCGCAAGCCTCACTTGGTGTTTACCGCCTTTATGACTTTCCTTTGGTTGTCCTTGGCCGTGAGCTGGATTTGAGGCTGGTTTGTTTTCTTTATGATACGTATTGTCATACTCGTGAGCTCTCCTCTCCTTTTGGCTTTCCCCGTGAGCACTCCTCTCTTTTGGCTCCTGCCCGTGAAATAATTGGAGCTTGGTTGTGCTCCCAGTCGCCTTACCCGTGAGCTTTCTTCTCCTTTTGGCTTTACCCGTAAGCTTTAACTTATGATCTCTCGGTGGAATGGATTGGGCTGGTAGTTGTTTCTTTCTATTACCTTGAATACTTATATGGAAAATTTTAAGTTTTTTAGATAAAAAAAAAAGAAAAGAGCTTTTGATTAAAGATGGAGTTGAATGGAATTGGTATTGGCATAGCTTTTGGAAATTTAGAAAGTTATTTCCTATGCATTATTCTCTCTCGCTTTGTGACATATGAAAATTTCTTGAAACTTTATTTTGAGAAATCATGAATTTGATATAAATTGAATTCATAAAGGGGTTTGGAAATTCATAAAATTGCCATGGGTTGATCCATTTATGAAATGTGAGAAAATGATATCCTTCTAGGATTGATTCAAGGATCTTGGGCTCCATTTTTAGGTCTTTTTGATATGACTTTGAGGATTGCTTCACCCTTTTTCCTTCAATCTTTTAGGTGGATAATTTTCTCCTCTCTCTCATCCCCATTTTTATTCTTTTATTTCCTTGCTTCTTTGTTCGGTCTTCTGTGCTTATGTCCGATACATAAGTGCTCATGTATAGTCATCTTCTATATGTGAAAACATCAAGCAAGGTTACAAGTAGGTCGGTTTTGTTTTGGGGCATATGGCGATGATGATAATGGCACGCCGGTAGTAGAGTAGAATGATATCTCATCCTACAACACTAGGACTCAATTCTGGGACTTTATGAACTATAGGATGAAAGTATCATTCACCAACATAAGCCTAGAGGGAGACCCATACCATCTTAGGCTGTTTGTAGTTCTAGGCTCGGTGACGTGATCGACTTGTGGACAACCATGTGGTTTTCTCAAAATTAATAAAACAAATTAATAAGAACAAATACAATATTTATAAAATATTTTCATTATAAAAATCAAAATTAAAACAATTTTTTTTTGTATGCTTGAAATACATATGCAAGTTAAAACTTAAATTTTAAAAGATGTGTCACAAATTGGGTTGTCCATTTGTTGATTACCAATCCTGGGCTAAGGAATACTCTCCTAAGTTATGTTCAGTAGGATATTGTTCTAGTGGAGGGGCGGGCTTTATACATCTGAGTGACCGAGTAGCCTTTGATGACCCTCGAATACATATATATATATGAGCCTAACCCCGACACGAGTGCTTGCGGTCCCCTCTTTTCAGATTTTTTTATATGTTTTCTTGGAGTTTTGGACAAAGCACTCATGGTCTTTTGTTCGGGATTTTCCCGAGATTTATGATTATTATTTATCAATTCTTCCTAATCTTTTGTTGTGGATTTATTCGTCGATTTTCTCAAAGTTTCCAAACAACATTTTTTTATACAGTGAATAATAGCTAGCTTAAAGGAGCAGCAGACATCTCAAATTTACAGGCGTGATTTATCTTGCAACATTTTTTTATTTATTTCTTAGCATGCTATATTACTTTCCCAGCATGTTATACTGCCTTTTCTTAGCACGTTATACTCTTCTTTCAACATGCTATACTGTCTTTTCTTTCTACTGTACACTATACTGTTCTTTTCTTTTATAGTGCATGTTTAGTTATTTTGATACACATTATGCCTTAGTTTAGGAAAACCAAGTGGTTGTATAGGATTAACACTAAACCAGGAGGTGCTACTATGAGGAGCTTGGAGCGAACATTGTGGGCAGCACGACAAGACTACTTGTTCAACACTATGAACCAAAATTACCCTTCTTCTGTTGGCATGCTTTACCAATTTCTGCCTTGGGAAAGTACGATTAACTCTTTAAACTTCAAGACTACTTGTTCAACCACCTTTGAATAGAGGAGTTCAGGATGCCATTAAGGAATCTTTAAATCTTCATGTGGGGTCGGACGCCAATAGGTGTGTTGGTGGACTAAATTCCCCCTGGGCATTATGTGTTTGTAAATAGGTCCTGCACCGGGTCCTAAACACTTCACATCTCCTTTTCAAGTCTGATTTGCTATTGTGCAAATTAAATCAAAGTTATGTTGTGCTGCGCGCGCTTCAAATTTTCTTTTTTACAAATTAATTTTTTTTTTCTACTTTGAAATCACCTTTTTATTAAAACTTTTAAAAATCTCCACAAACTAAAACTTACCAAGTCTACAGAATAACCTCTATTAATTTTTAGTGCTTGCACTAAGATTACAAGCTTTTGGCCATATAGCTAACCCCAGAACTTTCTTCTTTTAAAGCTGTTGTAATGGCCTGCCTAACACTGACTTTATCCTGCAACTTGGCAATAAGCCGCGAAGCCCGCAACATTGTTCCCACCATTAAGTTTGGAGCCAGATTTTATGACCTCGAGGTCATCCTCAGAAAAGCTCCGTTCATGATGAAAGTCACCACTCCTGAAATTTAGGAGCCATCTGCTGAGTTCAACCTAAATTATCTTCAGGACTTCCCTTCTTGTAAGAAGGCTAAGACTGTTACTGCCACTGCAGCGCCTGCTAAACCTACTGTTCCCGCTACTGACCGACGACTTTTATATGCTTAAAATAGAAGATAAATATGGACAAAATAAATATTCAATAATTGTAACGTCACACTTATCAACTCAAGTATACGTATCGCTCAAGTAATATAGGGCTCTAATGGAGTCCTAGATATTGTCAACGCAAGTATACATATCGCTCAAGTAATATAGGGCTCTAATGGAGTCCTAGATATCGAACAAGTATATGTATCGCTCAAGTAATATAGGGCTCTAATGGAGTCCTAGATATCGATCCCACAGCAAGTATATGTATCACTCAAGTAATATAGGGCTCCAATAGAGTCCTAGATATCGATCCCATAGGGAGTAACTTTAGAACTACGAACTAAGATTTTAGAAAAGCAAATCTTAGATATCGATGTCAACACAAGTATACATATTGCTCAAGTAATATAGGGCTCTAATGGAGTCCTAGATATCGATCCCACAGGAGGTAGTTTAGAATTATGGACTAAGACCTTAGAAAAGCAATACTTTAATCACAACAACGACGTTTAATTTGCTTATCTGTCACTAATAGGCGGTGCAGAACTGCGAACTAAGATTTTAGAAAAGCAATACTTTAATCACAACAACAAAGTTCAATATTGGAACCTTTCTAATATCTAGGAACTCTCTCTAGCACTTCTTTTACTCCCTAGATTCTTTCTCCCATTCTCCAGGCTCTCCAAATTTCAGGCAAAATAGTCTTTTGAAGTTGTGGATGAGCTTTCCCAGGAGTTGCCTAATCATTCCTTCAAAATTTGGCCTTATCCAAAGCTTGAGTAGGCATAACCGCCGAGCTCGCCGTCGGCAGCCTCGAGGGTGTCGTCGGCCAACTTCTGAAGAATTTTGTCCTGTAGCCTAGGGAAAAACTTGCTGTCGGTGGGGTCGAGGGCGCCATCGGCGGCCTAGTTCAAATTTCCACATTTTGGTCCTTTTCGCTCCAAATTTGCTCCTTTTTGCATCTTTTTGCTCCAATGACTCAAATTCATCATTCCTGCAACAAAACAAAAAAAATACCTTTGTTTAAAGTGCAATATCATCAAAAATAATATAAAATATGTATGAAAATCTCAACATATTTTCCTTGGTTAAAATCCCCCAAAATTAACTATTAGTTGTCCTCAAGTAATTTTAGTACTACATAAAAGTTACGATCTACTTCAGTAAAGTTTTAATTCAGAAATACTATAAGTTTGATTCAAATAAATATCATAGTGAGATTTTCAGAAAAAAAAATTCAAGTAATTGAATTAACTCTGTAACCACAAGGTTATCTAATCATCAAGTTTAAGAGTTCTAGTCTTCAATTTATTTCAAGAATGACTATATGTAGCAATATTAAGTCACTTAGAATATCCAAAAGATAAGAACTTCATGAGAACTCTACTAGTAAATAATATTAAGTCACTTAGAATATCCAAAAGATAAGAACTTCATGAGAACTCTACTAGTAAAAGACCTATTCCATAAATTTAAGTTCAGGAATGTATTTAAGTTTTCCCTTAAGGTAGGTCCAGTGAAGCCAATTTTTTATTAGGCATATCCTCAAGCTTCTCCTCACTTCCATAATTTTTTCTTTCTTTTCTCTTTTTCATTTGGATTGCTCTCAATCCTATATATTTTTCTTTTCTTTTCAGGGATTGTTTTTAATCATTTTTTTTCCTTTTTCAAGTGAGGATTACTATATCTGGATAGCCTTTAATGATTGTGAACTTCACTTTTCTTTCCCTAAATTTGAAACTCAAAGCATTCCTTTACCTTATAAATATTACATAGCCTTTACATCATTGAGCCGCAATCTTTTCTTCTCAAATGAATTTCCAGATTCTTAATACTTCAATGAACTTCACCTTTCTTTCCCTAAATTTGAAACTCAAAGCATTCCTTTACCTTATAAATATTTCAAGTTTTTACATCATTGAGCCCCAATCTTTTCTTCTCAAATGAATTTCCAGACTCTTAATACTTCCACTTTTCTTTCCCTAAATTTGAAACTCAAAGCATTTCTTTACCTTATAAATATTTCATAGTAATTGAGCGCCAATCCTTTCTTCTCAAATGAATTTTTAGATTTTTAATACTTCAAAATATAGTTTCCTTTACTTTAAATAGTTAACTANCTGCTGAAACTTCAAAAGGAAACACAAGCACAACCGAGCCCATACGATGAGGACGGAGGTGGTGAAGCTGACTGGACACCGAAAGAGAGGTGATCTGGGGCTTGCTGTAAGAGATAAAGTGGTTGGAAGGGGGTGTGACTGCAGGTTGCAGTGAAGGGGAAGGGTGGTTTCGGCAGGTGGAGGTGTAGGAAGGGGGGACAATAGTATGCTAAGTGTTGGGGAATTGGTGGCAGCAGGTGGGGCTGCAAGAGTGGGCTGACAACAATAGCTGGGGGTATAGGGGAGATCCAGCGACAGCAAGAGGGGCTGGGTAGGGGCAGCAAGAACCAATGATGGAAGTGGGACTAGCGAAAGCAGAAACATGGAGGTGGCAACTGAGATGAAAATGGCGAATACGTGTGAGGTAGAGATCATCACTACATGGGAGCAACATATAGCCAGAGCACCACCGTCCTCGGATACCGCCAACAGGTGCTAAAAATGCTCCTCCTCAGATTGGTTGTTTACCAGAATGTCGTCAAAGTATACGGCAACAAATTTCCCAATGTAAGCCCGAAATACCTGATTCATTAATCTCATAAAAGTGTTCGACGTGTTTGACAATGTGAATAGCATCACTGTCCACTTGCATAAATCATTCCCTATCTTGAAAGCGGTCTTCTACTCGTCTCCTGACCTCATCGGGATCTGGTGATAGACACTACATAAGTCCATCTTAGAGAAGATAGTGGCTCCATGCAACTGATCCAAGAGGCCATACTGGCGAGGAATGAGAAACGAGTATTTGATGGTAATCATGTTGACAACTCTGCCGTTAATAAACATCTGCCACCTTCTTAGATACCATCAGGGCGGGGCAGCACACGGACTGGTACTCTCTCTAACCAACCCTCACACAACTTGATATTGTACATGTCGTTGTAACTCATACTCTACAAGTCTCAATCTGTAGGCAAGTAGGTTTGGAAACACTGATCCAGGTATCACATCTATAGCGTGTTGAATGCCCCCTCAGTCGCGGTAATCCCTCCAGGAGATTGTCTGTCATCACATCCTAGTATCCTAAAAATCATGTAGTAGTGACTCTAATGGTGTTGGTATCTCACTCTCCTCCTCAGTTCCCTCTAATAAGACCAATGTCATTGCCACTCGAGCATCCTAGCTGAGTGCATAGAGGTGATGAGACTAATCCCTTCTCTGTGCCCATCTACACCTTTTACATCCCTAACAGGAAACAACACTGTGTTTCTCATGCTTTTTAAACGAGTAAGTATTCTTGAAGCTATCGTGTTGGGTCATGAGGTCGAACTGCAACGGCCGTCCCAACAAAATGGGCACGCACACACTTGCTCCTGTAAATGATCCCCAATTGAAAATTCGACAAAACACTGTTGAACTACACGTATCTCAATTTCCTTCTTCAATCAGGAAGGGAATAGGATTGAAAATGTTTTTGCATAGCCAATCCTAATTTCTTTACCATAAGCGTGAAAACCACATTTTAATAACTCCCACTGTTGATGATAAAACTACAAACGCTGCCCTTCACTATAATATTGGTGCGAAAGATATTGTGTTTCAGCCATGACTGGTCTCTTTTCAATTCTAAATGCAGAACTCTCCGTATGGCTATATCTCCCTCGTCACCCTAAAGCTGAAGTTCTTCCTCAAGACTATCCTCTGAAGGGGAAGCGGTTTGTCGATAGGTGTTGTAGGAAGGGAAGGGGACGATAATAAACTGGATTTGGGTGATTAGCGACGATAGGTGGGGTTACTTGAGTTGGTTGACAGCAACAACCAAAGGAATAAGAAGAATCCGACAACAACAAGAAGGACTACGAGTAGGAAAGGCAGCATCTGAAGATGTAACTAGGTCTGACAGTCACAGAAACCGGCAGAGTTGGTGGCATATAAGAAAATAGCGAGCAAGACAAGGGAATGGCGTGAGGTTGGGTAGAGATCGTCACCACCTCGGAGCAAAATACAGTAGGAGCGTTACCTATCCTCAGATACCAGTTCTACTGGATGCATGAATCAAAAATCATAAAAAAAAAACAAAACCCTCAAACACATAAAAAACATATATATAATGCTAGGTAGAATAGAAGATTGTCGGGGCAGTTNTTTCTTCACTGTTTAGTAAATAGTATAAATCATCCAGGTTAACGGGATTTAGTTGAATCCTAATGGTTCTGGTGGAAGGCCATTGAGCATGTAGAGGAAGATGTCCTCTACATGCTAATTTCTACACAACAGAAAAAGAACTAAGAAACTTTAAAAAACAAATTCAATTACGAAGCTACAAGACTCTTTACTACCTTCAACACTTCCATTTTTTACTTTTATCCGCCAAAACACAATATAAGAGAATCCAAACATATGGCAACGGAACTATTTATACTACATGTATAACAAAAAATAACATTATTTTGAGTTGTTTGTCTGAAAAGCAAATAATCAAATACAATACATGGGAAAATAAGCAAATATAATAAAAAATCATCTCTTTTGCTAATGAGCAACACAACCATACCTCTGGAAAATGCTCATAAGCCAATGATTTTGAATTCCCCAAGCGAGACCATAGTTCCTCTGCTATGTGAGGTGCATATGGTGAAAGGAGTAGAACAAATGGCTCAATAACGGATTTTGGATGTCTATCCCACTGAAAGAAAAATGAAATTATGATATCCTTGGACATGTAACCCATAATCCAAAAAAATGAAAAATACATAAAAAAAATCATAATTAATTCTATGCATGAAAATATAAATCATAACTTTCAAGGCTTTAAATAAACTGAGAATAAAATATAAATTTCACAGAGCAGAATTGGGTTTAAGCTGATAAAATAGACAGCTATTGTTTTACAAAGGTAAAGTTCACAGTAAAGTGCATAGGAACTAAACCTAAGCAGCTCGGTCATTATTTAACTTAATTCCCGAGTAGGAAAATGAGCCAAGCTCAAACACGTTAAAATTCAAAAAGATTGTCCAAGCTCATCTCGTTTTATAATCGAGCTGAAATATTGTTAAGACCAAAAGGAAGCCAAGCAGTGACCGTTAAATGCATAAAAAAATTTTCAATTGATAAGTAAAATAAAATAATAAATCATTAAAGGAACAGAACCACAAAATATGCATTTTGCATGATTTCGAAAGCAAGCTTAATGATTATGACTAAAGGAATGCATAAGGTAAAAATAAGATTTTTATCTATTCACATACAAGACATCCTATTGTCATAGTAAATAATATTTATATATATTTATACAATACAAATTTATTCATTTACTTTGCATAAGCTCAGATTATTTTTACTCAACAAGTTATAAAGCCGTGCACATGCTGTTAGAAAATGTCAACTTGGGTTGACAGATTGATTCTCGCGAAAAACAAGCGCATTAAATCATACTCTGATTGCTCAATGTTGATTCAGGTATACTTTTTGATGGCATAAAATAATGCTACAGCTCAGAGTAGTAAGGCACACTATTTTTGCTACACCGACAAAAAGGGGGTAGACTAAATAGTGCAGGAAACATAGTGTATGTAAAGTATGTTCTAAGGAATAACACGAATAAAAAACATTTTTGTTGGATTAATTTTTTGAATGATACTTAAATTACTATTATTGAAGCTACATTTTGAGAGCTACCAGCGCATGAAAAACTTTAAAGCATTTGAGATCATAAAAATAAAAAACATGATGAAGAAGATATGGTTTGGGAGTTAACGATGATGGAGCAAAATTTTTTTTTATATGATGATGATAATGATTCTGAAGGTGATTGATTTTTATGCAAAGAATAAGTCATATATGCAAAGGTTTTCTTATACTTTGAGACAACTTCAAAGTTCAGCATTTTACCCTAAAACTAAGCCTGCTACAACCATCATAATTTTGTGTAAATTTAATTGTATTGTTTGCCTGTGATGGTAATTTTTTTAATCTATTGTCTTCCATTGACATTCATTACGCCAAGAAAATATTTGGGTCTATTATGTGACATTGATTGTGCTTTTTAGCTTTTTCAGATTTTTTTATATTGTCGAATTATTAAAAAATCTTTCATGATTTTTAACATTTGTGGTATTTTCAAAAATAGCATGCACTATGCTTTGAAATATACAATTTGGCTCCACGATACTCTTAAGCTATTCGCCATTGACAAAAGATGTTCACCATAAAAGTGTGGAATAAGCAGGTTTTCATGATCAGGTCTATAGAAATGCAAAAAAAAAATAATAATAATAAAAATAAAAAAAAAGAAGTACGACATTTCAAATGAGAAGCACATGCTACGATAGTAAACCAACATGCAAGAATTTTAAGAATCAAGATCAGTAATATTATGTTACTTTTCTTGACAATAGTTATAACGGATAAACCGAAAAACATTAGAATGCAAAATTATTACTGCTGAAACTTCAAAAGGAAACATAAACAAACGAGCCCATATGATGAGGACGGAGGTGGTGAAGCCGACTGGACACCGAAAGAGAGGTGGTTTGGGTCTTGCTGTAAGAGAAAGTGGTTGGAAGGGGGTGTGACTGCCAGGTTGCAGTGAAGGGGAAGGGTGGTGTCGGCAGGTGGAGGTGTACGAAGGGGGGACAATAGTATGCTGAGTGTTGGGGGATTAGTGGGAGCAGGTGGGTCTGCAAGAGTGGGCTGACAAAAATAGCTGGGGGTATAGGGGAAATCCAGCGACAGCAAGAGGGGCTGGATAAGGGCAGCAACAACCAATAATGGAAGTGGGACAAGCGGAAGCAGAAACATGGAGGTGGCAACAAAGATGAAAATGGAGAATACGCGTGAGGTAGAGATCATCACCACATGGGAGCTAAAAATGCTCCTCCTCAGCCAGAGAATACAGCCAGAGCACCACCTGTCCTCGGTTACCGCCCACAGGTGCTAAAAATGCTCCTCCTCAGATTGGTTGTTTACCAAAATGTCGTCAAAGTATACGATACCAAATTTCCCAATGTAAGCCCGGAATACCTGATTCATTAGCCTCATAAAAGTGTTCGGCGTGTTTGACAATCCGAATAGCATAACTGTCCACTTGCATAAATCATTCCCTATCTTGAAAGCGGTCTTCTACTCGTCTCCTGACCTCATCGGGATCTGGTGATAGCCACTGCATAAGTCCATCTTGGAGAAGATAGTGGCTCTATGCAACTGATCCAAGAGGCCGTATTGGCGAGGAATGAGAAACGGGTACTTGATGGTAATCATGTTGACAACCCTGCCGTTAATACACATCCGCCACCTTCTTAGATACCATCAGGGCGGGGCAGCACACAGACTGATATTCTCTCTAACCAACCCTCACACAACTAGATATTGTACATATCGTTGCAACTCATACTCTACAGGTTTCAATTTGTAGGCAAGTAGGTTTGGAAACACTGATCCATGTATCACATCTACAACATGTTGAATGTCCCTCAGTGGCGTCAATCCCTCTAGGAGATTGTCTGTCATCACATCCTAGTATCCTAGAAATCATGTAGTAGTGACTCTAATGGTGTTGGTATCTAACTCTCCTCCTCAGTTCCCTCTAATAAGACCAATGTCATTGCCACTCGAGCATCCTGGACTGAGTGCACATAGGTGACCCTTGAGACTAATCCCTTCTCTGTGCCCATCTACACCTTTTACATCCCTAACAGGAAACAACACTATGCGTTTCTCATGCTTTTTAAACGAGTAAGTATTCTTGAAGCTATCGTGTTGGGTCATGAGGTCGAACTGCAACAGCCTCCCCAACAAAATGGGCACGCACACACTTGCTCCTATAAATGATCCCCAATTGAAAATTCGACAAAGCACTGCTGATCTACACGTATCTCAATTTATTTCTTCAATCAGGAAGGGAATAGGATTGAGAATGTTTTTGCATAGCCAATCCTAAATTCTTCACCATAAGCGTGAAAACCACAATTTAATAACTCCCACTGTTGATGACAAAACTACAAACACTGCCCTTCACTATAAAATTGGTGCGAAAGATATTGTGTTTCAGCCATGACTGGTCTCTTTTCGATTCTAACTGCAGAACTCTCCGTATGGCTATATCTCCCTCGTCACCCTAAAGTTGAAGTTCTTCCTCAAGACTATCCTCTGATGCCTCGTCCACGTCCTCGACAATGTCATGATTCGAGAATAAGACAACTCAGCTCGTGGGATAGCTATAGGCTATATGTCCGTAGTTGTGGCATCTGAAACACTTCCTGGTAAGCACTGTCCTAAAAGAGCTGCCCTTTTTTGGCTTCGTTCCACTCAGTTCTATCTTGTCATTTCTCTGTTTTGTCTTGCCAACTCCGCCAAAGATACCCTTCTCAATCGTTTTAGTTGTAGGTGATTGACTGACTGAAGACTGCTGTCTGAATGAAGATTGTTTCCTGCTCTGGTTTTGTTCTTTCCACATTCATAGCTAAGGTTTGAACATCCCCAAACGACCAATATAATTGTAACTATAAAACAATGCTAATAGCGGGCTTCAGGTCCCTCAGGTACCGGGCTATGGTGTGTTTCTCTGGCTCAACCAACCCATACTTCATCTACAACTGGTCAAACTCTGTCGTAAACTCCTCCACGGAACAATCTCTCTACTGCAAGTGGTGTAGTCTAAAGAAACATATCCCAATGATAATGAAGCGGAAGGTAACTCCTCTACATCTCTTTGCTCATCTTTTTCTACTTGGTAATCTTATCACTGACTTCTTTCTTCCTCTCACTGTGCAAGTTCTCCCACCACGATAAGGCGCTTTTTTTCAGCAAGATGAATGTTAATTTTACCGGTTTGTCTTATGGTACTTACTTATATCGAGAATTTGTTCAACTGATTACAGTCAGTGGATAAAGTCATATGGATCCATGCATTCATCAAAACTCTGGCAGATCCACCTTGATATGGTTGTGTCTTCTTTGATATTAAATTCCGAAGCGACAAGACCAATGTTTCTCATCACTGATGTCTTCTTTGTTAAACAGATTCAAATCCTCGAACCTGTCTCCCGTTCGACTCTCCAGATCATAGTTATGGGTAATCTCCTATTGGTTCCCTCATCAAGCTCTGTGCCCATTTGTTGAAGCTAACGGATCTCCCGCTGTAACTTGTCCCGGGTAGGTTCCGACATATATCTCCATGGTGGTATGATTAAAGTTTTAGTTTTGAATGGATGGTTGAAGATAGAAAAGAAAAAAAAATTGGTGGATAGGCAAGAAGGATGCTTGGAAACTCTAGCATGGGAATAGAGTCGAGCAAGCTCTGACACCAAATGATATAGGAGTTAAACTTAAAAACAACATAACGCAAAATTTTTATTCCTGAAATTTTAAAAGGAAATATAACAAGGTTCTTAAAACAAAAAATAAAGAACACAAACACAAGCAAACCCCAAAGGTGAGGACGGATGTGATGAAGCCGACTGGACAGTGGAAGAGAGGTGGTCTAGGGCTTTTGGCAAGAGACAAGGTTGGGGGGGATGTTGAAAATAGGTTGCGGTGAAGGGGAAGCGGTGTGTCGACAGGTACAGTAGGAAGGGAAGGGGACGATAATAGACTGGATTTGGGTGATTAGCGACGATAGGTGGGGTTGCGTGAGTTGGCTGACAGCAACAACCAAAGGAATAGGAAGAATCCGACAACAACAAGAGGGGCTACGAGTAGGAAAGGCAGCAGCTGAAGATGGAAGTAGGGCTGGCAGTCACAGAAACCGGCAGAGGTGGTGGCATATAAGAAAATAGCGAGCAAGAGAAGGGAATGGCGTGAGGGTGGTTGGAGCAAAATACAGTAGGAGCGTCACCTATCCTCAGATACCAGTCCTACTGGATGCAGGAATCAAAAATCATTAAAAAAAAAAAAGAAAACACTCAAACACATAAAAAACATATATATAATGCTAGGTAGAAAAGAAGATTGTCGGGGTGGTTGGGAGGNACAAATTTTTTTTCAAGCAATTTATTATAAAGGCAAGGGCTCATACTGCTTGAATAAATTGCTTGAAAAAAAAAAGAAGAAAATAATGCATCCTTTGTGCATATGATTAACAATTAAAACATGTTTATACTCAGAGCTCCAAAAACCTACATAAAATGCAGTAACTATTAAAGAAAGGAATAATGTCCTAATTACCTATATATGGAATGTCTAAAACACTTAAATGATTCAAACATTTTAAAACAAAATGAGCACATGCCAATAAACTAACATGTAATAGAATTCATATGGCCATATTTGTTGTTCATCAATAATAAAAAGTGATATGGTGCATCAGTTCATCTGTAAAATCATTTAGGGTTGACAGCAATGAATAAGGGCAATTTCTCATGAGTGATTTTAAAAACACAAATATTTGTTTTTTAGATTTTTTTTATTCATCGGCCATATACAGAAGCTGTAGAAAATCCCTAGACTGCACACACTTCCAACCATTTCCACCGGATAAACTGCCCTAATTGGCTCCCTCCTGCCCATCTCCACCTAATTGCCCTTGCCAGCACATCTATTGACCACTAAAACTTTAAAATAAATAAATAAATAAAACCCTACCTACTCCCGCCAAACAAAACTCTCGTAATCGTTAAGTCTTTTATCTCCTTCCTTTTCTATGCATGACAAGAGACGTTTCAACGTGGAGCGGAATATGACCGAAAGCCGAAGAAGTTATATCCTCCCATTTCAGCACACACAGACAAAACTCCCTTCTCGTTCCTTTGCGTCACACAACCCAGGTTCTCATCATCTTGGATACAAGCACAACTAGGGCAGACTGTGTAGGCAACGAAATCATGGCTACACACAAAAAGGATTTTGAAATTCCCCTCTCTGCAATGGTGAAACCAAGCGAAGGCCGATCTTACTTCTTCTACTCTGGTCTAACCCAAAATACCTCACAGTGCAGTGCTACTTCTCTAACCGCATGTCTTCACGGTCCAGCCAAAGGGAAAAGCAACAAAGGGGATCGCAGCAGACAGATCTTCAAAATTTCCTGTTTCGAACCCAACTCCAATATGAATTCTTCTTGTTCGCATACTGAAATCCGAGCTCAGCTTCTTCCCTGTTTCGTACGCCGAAACAGATATTGCATCCAGCAACGATCTTTCACTATGCTCGTGCGACACTGAAAGCCGCGAAAGCACTAACCAGCTTCTATTTCCTTGTTCGCCTACCTCACTGTCGATAAAATCGTGACTAGGGCTAGCCACGAAAGCGAAGATGGGAATGCAACGTAAAAGGACCTCCAAAACCCGCATCTTTCTCTACTTCCACTCTACATCCTGCACGCAAACGCTACAATGATTCCTCCATGTTTGCGTGACCGCCCAAGTCGAGTCCTTTCTTGTGACCGAAATGTTCTGGAAAGATTCAAGGATGAATGGAAAAATAGAAATAGAACTAGGAAATGCACAAGTGACACACAATAGAGCACACACAGATTTACGTATAAAAATAGAACTCGGAAATGCATAAGAGTAACACACGGTAGAACACACAATTTTTTCTTTTTTCCTTCAAATTGCCTGCATTCACATCCGCCGAGTTGTTGAGGATTTTACTACTAGAAATATAGTCACTTATAAGAAAGGTCGTGCTTAGAAATTGAAAGAGTCATGCGATGCCTTTTATCGCGAACAAGAAATGCAGGAGCGGCCGTGACATTTCACGAATGGGGATGCGAGAGCGGGAGCGGTCAGACCGAGCTCCAAAACTCAACAAATCTTCCACTTGGAGACCGGTACACAGGCAGCAACATCTTCTTTCTCAAATTGATGTCCTTCACTAGCAGCATCGCCCTTTTCTTCAAACATGAATCATCAACCTCTGCAACTAAAAGCCTCGGTCTTCACACCAAAAGACCAACTGAAGTTGTGCGCAACTTCAGTTTCTCAAGAGTAACACCCTTAGTCGACATATCAGCAGGGTCCACATAGTCTTGCACCTCCAAACTATTTCCTAAGTTACTCTTGTCTCTACTTACAACTCTCACTGCATGGGCAACATCCTGTCTCTGCTAAAAACTTTTTTCAAAAAGTTTGGTCTTGTACCTCTTACTACCATCATGCTCAGTCTTCACCCGGTACACCCACTTGTTGTGTAATGTCTTCTTCCATTGTACAAGTTCTGTTAGCTCCTACTTGCTTGAATTTTCATCTTGCAAGATTTTTTCATAATTTTGTGGTTCTCCACCATCTGTCTGTGGAACAATAGGAATGGGTACCCAAGTCCAACTCTCTTCACTTCCATCAATGTCCTGCACTGTGACCTCTAGTAGATCAATTCCTACTACATTCAAAGCTTCTCCATCTGTCAGATATACTTTCCCAAAGTCACCGACAACATAATTTCACATCGATTCCCGATGAAATATTGTATAAAAAGAAGTCTCTAAATCCAATATTCAGTTATCAAAAGAACTATGAACTCTCAACAATAGTGCATCATGTATTTCTTCAGAAACCATATTTGCGCTATCATTCTCCATTTTCTTGGGATTCCTGCAATTCCTCTTTATGTGGCCAGCCTTGCCACAATTCCAACAGGTTGTCTGCTGACCAGATTTTGATTTTGATCTCCCTTTATTTGAGTTTTTATCACGTGAACTCCCTTTGAAACCAACATTCAGTGTTGAACTCAAACCTGAGATCTCGCTAAAATCTTTCCTGCGCACCTCCTCAGCCAAAATAAAATCACAAATAACATCATATTTCAGTTTAGATTTACTGCAGAACTACTAGCTGTCATCCTCATGGTTTCTCAACTATTTGACAACGATATCAACAATATCAGCCTAAGTATCTCGTCATCAAAATTAATTTCAACAGATGAAAATTGATTTTTGATAGTATTGAAATCATTTAGGTGTTGAGCAACAGAAATAACTTCCTCCATCTTCAAATTGAATAATTTCTTGATAGAGTACATCTTGTTATTCGTCAATTGATTTTTATACATACCTAATAAGGCTGCCATGAAATCTGCAGTCGTCTTTTCCTAGACGACATTGTGTGCAATGGACTTCAATAGGGTCAATCAAATAATCCTCAGAACTTGTCGATCTAATAAGTTCTATTCAGCCTCATCCATTTTTTTAGGTCTTTTCCCCAATAACGAAAAGTGAAGTTTCTATCTGCATCCTCCAATAACCAAAATCAGTGTCGTCAAATTTCTCGATCCCTTAAACCTTCATTTCATCTGCAGTCATTGTTCTTTCTCAGATCCGAAACCACAGACTCTAATATCAGTTGTTGTGGTATATAAAATATAACGATCGACAATGGAGCGAAAAATAGAACGAGGAAATTCACACCAGAAAACAGTAACACAGCGAAATACACAGATTTACATGGTTCGACAAATTAACTACGTCCACGGAGTTGCAGAGGATTTTACTACTTAAGAAATATACACAAGTCTATCATCTCGACTTACAAGAGGGATCTCACTTCCTTGCTCTTTCTTCTTCTCTCTATACATCGAGATACACCGAAAAAGATAAACTTACAAGAGAAATAAACTTAATTTCTCTTCTGTCACAAGCCACCAAGAATAAGCCAAGGGAAAACAATATTCTTCTTCTTTCTTCTTCCTTTTGACGCAAGAAACTACTGCTTGCACTTCTCCTCCTCTATCCCGAGGAAGCCCGAAGAAGAACACAAAAAAGCCGTGCTTAGAAACTGAAGGAGTCGTGCAATGCCTTTTATCGCGAACAGGAAGGGAGGCACGACAATTTGCGAGCGGGAGTTGACGAGAGCGGGAGCGGTTCGCGAACAAGAGAGACAGGAGCGGTCACGACATTTCGTGATCGGGGGAGCGAGAGCAATCGGACCGGGCTCCAAAACTCAACACGAAACTCTCATGAAACAGTCGATTAATGACAGCTAGGAAAGCACATACTGGATCATTTGGTATGAAGATCTTCGAAACTCCCTATTTCTCTGCTTCGTTCGTCGAAATAGGAACCAAGCCCGACTTTCTTCCTTCGCACGCCACCCTATCGCAATTAAAGCCTTGTGGTTGCAGAATACAAAGACTTCATTTTTTTCAGAAATTCTCGTCTTTTATTCTTAAACAGAAGAGAAGTCACGAAGGAATCATAGCCTACAAAGATCATAAGCTTCGTGACTTGGCCGACACGATGTGGTGGTCCAACGGTCCAGATTGCGGTTGGGACGACCAACCACCGGGACCACATCACCTGCTAGCAAACATAGTGAAGTAAAATTCTTAAAATGAAAATTTATTATAGTGTAAGATGATAATATTAAAAAAACATTCAAGATATTTAAATGATTTTATGAATCAATCAAGTCTTCAGACAATATTTGATTTGAATATAAATACCCTTATGATTTCTGCAAGACTTCAAAGTCTATAAATTTTTTTGACTATTCAAACATATGAAATTTTAAAACTGCATGGGCTCCAACTAAAATACCAAATGTTTAACAAATAGCTTAAAAAGGTTCCACGGATTAAAACCAAATTTACATTCAAATGGTTAATATATTGAAAAAATAATAGTGCCTCCTTATCAATATGACAAGATAGTAAGTCGCACTCTACTAATATGATCCTCCTCCTTATAAGGATTAGAGTTGACGAGTATACTAAATTCAATAATAATGTGTAAATCATAAATATAAGAATTTGCAAGTCTAAATAACTAAGTGCATGTTTGGGACAATTTATATGTGCGGTGGGAGTTTTAAAAACACCGAGCAATCGTTTGTTTGGTGCGTGTGGATCGCGATACGAAATCGCTCTCCGCGGATCCTTCATTATTCGCATTCGCGTTTCATTTGAGCGTATTCCCATCCATCCCCTCGTCCCCTCGACCCCGATCCCGTCTCAATTTCTCTTCTCTTCTCCTCTCGTTCGAGTGTATTCCCATCCAGCCCCAATCCTGATCCCGTCTAACTTCTCTTCTCTTATCCTCTCGTTTGAGTGTATTCCCATTACAACTTTTTGACTCAGGATATCTTCGTTTAGCATAATAAGGCTTTCCTATATATGATTTACAAGAGAGATGAATGTAGCGCAGAGAGCAATCGTGCGGTGAGACTTCGACGGAATGAGGCTTCGGGTTTCAAGCTAGGGAACAACGATAGAGTGGACTTCGACTGATCGACGTTGCGCAAAAGACAAAGCAAGGGCGGTTGAGGACTGGGAGGATCGCGACAACACAGGTAGGAGTGGGTTGGGAAGATGGCGACACAGGACGGTTGATTGTGTGTGGCTCAGTGAATGAGCAACTTTGGATTGCTCGGCTAAGGCAGAGCGAAAGAAACTTTCGGGAAAGGCAGAGAGGTGTTCGACAAGGCCTTCTGACGTCGATTTTGTGAACAGATGAGGTGGGTTTGGATTGCACGAAGGCTTCCGATGTTTGATTTGCTGTAATACGAAAGGACAAAGACGGCTTGGGAGGCACGACACATAGGAACGACGAGGGATTTCACTGTTTGAATCAGGCACTTTTCCTGTGCTTTGATGGATCTATGAAGAACTTCGATAAGCTTGCTCTGTTGGTGAAGAATTGGATAGACGGATATGCATAAACATCCTGTCACATGTGTGAAGCGGTATCCACCATTTTCTCACTTTTTATCTCAATTATGCTTTGTATGGATCCAATTAATATGATCAGGCTTCTGTGGTATTTAACCCTTTAGACATCTTCCTTTATCAATTTTTAGATCAACAAATTCCAAAATATGATCAATTAGGATGAATTTTTCCTGGACGCATATTGATTTTCTAAAGGAAGTATTCAATCATTTTAATCAAACTTTGAATTTGTCTAATTATTATGCTCCATTCCTTTTTATGTAATATTGATATTCCTTTCACCCTGATGTGGAATTTCGCTGAAGGGTTATCTTTTTGAACTACTGGAATAACCTTTTTGAACTGAACTGTAATGATTTACGAGTTTTGTTTTATTTATTTCTGTGCTCATACAGTTCTGTTGCAAACGGCTTAAACCAAACAGGGGCAAAATGATAATTTATCCAACCACAGCTATCAGTAAGCTGTTCTGAATAAGCTGCTACAAACAGCAAGTCATCTTATTCTGATAATCTGCAGATTATCAGAATAATCTGCTGATCAGCAGATTAAAAATAATCAACAGCTGCCCCAAACAGATCAGAAGTCCGATCCTCCTCATCAGGACTGGAAATGACATGACCAGTATTATAAATATATCAATATTGATGAATTTTAAATAAATTTCAAGCATAAATACTTCAGATGCTCCAGTCCTCGATGTTTACCAAATTGATAGAAGAGTTCATCTAGAGAGATATATTTTCAAAATTAAGTTTCAAAGTCTAATTGGATAAAATTTAAATAAAACATATACATATGAACCCGATCACATGTATGCATGATAGAGTTGATAAGGTTCTAATTTAATTATATGTTCAGTTAAAAGTCTGATCATTTACTAGCAAGAAGTAAAGTCGACAAGGTTCAAGTCAAGCAACTAAATCCCCAATGATGGTCAAGTTGATCGAGGATTTGAGAGGGATTTATTTTCAAAATTAAGTTTCCAAGTCTATATGAATAAGTTCAAATAATATATACAAACCCAATCCTCTAAAAACAGGACAGAGTTGACAATGTTCACATGTCAATACTAAATTTGATACTTTACAAGCAAAATGTAAAATTGGCGGGTTTCAAGTCAAGGAAATAAAACCCTAACATTGTTAAGTTAATAGAAGATTTTAACTAAATGGTTCCATTTTCAAAATTAAAATTTAAAGTTTATTTGAATAAGTTCAATATATATATATATATGAACCTGATTCTAATAGAATTGACAAAATTCATATACAATTATGTGTCAATACAAAACTCGATTCTTTACAGACAAGATGCATAGTCAACATGGTCCAAATCAACCAAGTGAAACCTCAATTATGGTCGAGTTGATGGAAAATTTCAACTGGAGGAGTCTATTTTAAAAATTATGTTTTAAATCTATTTGAATAAATTCAAATAATATATATTAACTCGATTCCCTATTTTAAAAATAAGATCATTACTGCCACCATACAAATCCATGAGTTATCCTAATTATCATTAATTCTTTCAGTTTGACGCTATAAATATCCAAATTCATGGAAGAAGGAATTACATTCATTAAATGAAGTCATTGCCATAGTGGTACAGAAAAATGAATAAGGAGCGCAATAATTATCAACAATAACATGGAAAGTTTAACCTTATTGACAATTGTTGCTAACACCAAGCACTCAACTTTAAAACTCACTTATATCAAAGAACATAAACAACAAAAACCAACAAAAATAATCAATAAAGATTCGATATAATGCACATATCGCTGGAAGCGTCATGGAAAGACACAAGGCAATAACAGGACAAATCAAAAAGGATGGGCAAAGGAACAAAGACATGCGTATAAAACATAAATGTACTAAGATAACCCCAAACATTGTCAACTGAGTTCCACAGATAAAATAAAAAAGTTAGAATACTAGTTAACTTTTTGTACAGCATTCATATATATTATCTCCTTATCTCGTTCCATTAAAGTGTCAAAGATGACCAGTTATAATAAACCATTTGACCAACTTCTTACATAAATATATTTCATATACTACCATTGTTGATGTATCATTGATGATATTATTGATGAAAGAAATATTCTAACAAATAATACTTCACTTTCTAAAATGATTTCCATATAACTGTTTTGTTAATCGATATGTTATCCAAAAGCGATACGTAAATTGTAAAAGTAGTTTCATGTTTTATCCTGACAATATACCTTTTAGTTGACAATACACCATACATTTCAGGTTCGAATAAAAAAAAAAATAGTGCAGATTTTCATTGTGATATTTGTTACTCAAAAAATACATATGAACCAACTTTTCAATAAGTGACGCAAGAATCGTCCGTCCATTTTATCTCATTAACAGCGACATTTGGAAACTATGCTCTACCTCTAAAATCTTTAGGGATGATTTTCCTTTTATCAATGATTGCACATGTGTATTGTATATCATTTTATTGAAACCTAAAAGTGATAAAATTACCAACATTTTAAAAAAATCAATAATTTGACGACAAAATTTTAAAAAGTAAAATAAATATGAATCTGCTAATTTCAATTTTTATTTTAACCATTTTTGCTTATCATACTTCTAAGAGAAAAGAGCACAACGTAAGTCTTGTGATTCCACGACAAAATTGAGTGGGTGAAAGAAAAAACAACCGCCCATTGCTAAGACAACAAACTCCTATGTTAATGGAATGTTCCAAAATAATATCAAGAGTTGGGATATCAAAAAGGCCTGTTGTTCGTGAACAACTCATGTACAGTTCGTTAAATAGCTCGTGTTCAGTCGTTCGATAAGGAAACGTGTTGAACATGAACAATCTTTTTGAGTTCGATATATAAATGAGTCGAACACGAACAAACAAGTCTTTGTTCGTGTTCGACTCGTTTTGGCTCGAAATAATTAGATTAGATAAATATATAAATAATTAATGAGTATGTTTTTTAAATAATTTAATTGACTACAAGGCTACAAAGATTTATAATCAATTAAAATTATTAATAAAAAAAATAAAATAAAAATATATCAAATTCTATTAAATGAATATTTTAATGTAAATAATAAGATTTAAATCTTTCCTCTGTCGTTAACATCCTACGATTAGGGGTGTAAACGAACCGAACACGAACGAACAGAGCTTGTGTTCGTGTTCGGTTCGTTTGAAATTTNTGACACACAGAAGTGAAAACGATTTGTTTTGTTTAAAACATCAAAGACAGCAGCTGACCAGAAAACTACCAGCCAAAATAGTAGTTTGCAGCACATCGTGCTTGATCCAATCAGATTACAAGTATACTACCTGAGAGAAATTAAGAGATACAGCTCTCCAATAAGAAGAACTAGAGAAAATAAATTTATAGTACATAAATCAAAGCAGAAAAAATGCCCAAACAGAAGATTGTAGTATATTTAAATATTCAAAACAAAATAAAACCAAATTGATTAGCCTAAATAAGTAAAATATGACCCACAGAGGGTCGCCTTGACCAAGGAACAAGGAAATGTTGAACCAGTCCGAAAATGGCTGGTACTCTTGAATTCAAGAGCTCCACTCTTGTGAGACAAAGGGCATGCTCCGCATCCCACAAATAGATGCCTATGTCGTTCTCCCATGACACTGATTAAGATTTCCAAGACGATGTAAAAGAATTAAGGGATGGGTTAAGAGTTTAGTATCATGGATAGCGGAAGAAAAATTATGTGCTGACTGCTGAAATCTGGTGCAAATGAAGGATAGACTGGCTGAACAGAAGTAAGGGAGTTGGCGTAGAAAGTCTTCCGACATTAGAGAGAAATCACCAAATCATGTTATAAGCACACCACTTGATAATTATATTAAGGATAAAACACTCTAGCAAGAAAAACAAAAGAGAAAACAATCTCTACTGTGAACTTAAAAACTAAAATCCTCAAAACTAGGAAAATAATAAAATTTAATAGTCCCACCTCAAAATAACCCTAATTCTAATTATTAAACTATCAGAAGAATGGACTTAGATGTGCAGGAGCAACAAAGTAGCAGGAAAAATCTTGCTACAAAGGTTTCTTGGGAAAGAAATCCTAACCGTTCAATCCCACAATCACATAAGAACAAGGGATCCAGCTTCTACATTTGCCCAAAATGTGGTTTTTAAATGTGGTTTTTATTTCGCAAACCACAGTCTGTGTCTGTGTTCATGTCTTTGTCTGACCTTGCATTCACATCCAAATTCGGCATCATTCTCCAAGGGTAAGGGGGTCTCCTTCATTAAAAACTACTAGAATTGATCTTCCATCAACATAATAAAGTTATTATATTCTTATGAATGAGGCAAACCCACTGCAAAGTCTACGCTCATGTCCACCTCAGAAACTCTAAAACATATGTTGTGCTAAAGTTTGTATTTAAAGAATTAATAGACACCCTTCTTTGGCACAACAAGAACTGGAACTTCACATGGACTAGCACTCTCGTGAACTAAACCTATATTTATGAAGTATGTAACTTGCTTCTAGAACTTCTCATACCCGGTTGGTTGTATATGGTAGGCAGATAGGATTAGAAAAACAAATCCTAAAACGAAGTCTATGGTAAGCTGGAGCTCTCTCAATAGTGACAACCCAGGAGATATTATCAATTAGTATATCCTCAAATTCTCTCAATGTGTTTTGTATCGGCTCCTCAGGCACACTACCATCGATGACCACCAACATTAATTCTACTGGTGTTTCTGTCATGGTCAGTAGAAAGATAGCCATGGCACCATTTTTTCAATCTATGTATGAACACTTATTACCTTGAACTCCTTCCAAGATAAGAGTATAATGCACTTCTGAGTTTTGGTGAAAATATGTGTGTTCTTATAGCCATAATAATGTGTGTAGATACCACATTATACCATTCCTACTTCTAGAAATTGTCTCCAATATAAACTATATGAGGCAACTTCTCAATTGCTACCTTACTCCATTTCTTCAATCAAGGCAGGGAACAAGATTGGGTAAACTTCTGTGTGATAAAACTCAATTTGTCGACTATTTGGGTAGAAATTACGCTCTCACAACTTTCTATGTCTATGATAAAACTACATATTTTATTTTAGGATGCAATGAGCATGAAATATGTTGTGTCGTAACTATAGTTACTCGCTTACGGGCTTAGTCTGAATAATTCATTGAATTGTTATCATGTATCCCTCGCCAGCTGGAAGTTGGTACTCCTTTTTGCATCCACACTTTCTCTTGTATCTCACTATCTATTTCTTTTACTGCTAACTAACTAAAAGAGATCATCCTCCTATCTGTGCATTTAGATTTAATGTGTCCTAAACTATGGCACTTAAATTATTTTCTAGATGGGAAAGATTTGGATGTGCTTGTGAAACCCACCATTTTTTTCATCCTAAACTAATGTCTTCTCATGAGGAGATGGTTTATGTGCTCTAATGAGTGTGCCCTTATTGTTTGATCTTGGGATTGAGCCATGTTTGTAAGGTATGGTGGCCCCCTGATGACCATGCTACATCTCCATCTTCAAAACTAGGTCCTACAAAATGAGTGTGGACTATAAGACTACAATTATATCACATTATTAATGGAAAGCATCATTTCTACAAAATACATTTCCTTGTGTGTTTTTTTTGGCACTATCAACTTTCATTTTAGCATGAGTTGATCAAATTCAACTCGCGCTCCTCCATAAAAGAATCTCTTTAAAGAAAGTTACAAAGTTTTAAGAATATGTCCTATGGATAATGAAGATTAAGATATTTAAGTTGCACTTTCCATCACATCTTAGACCATGTATTTCACGCTATCAAAAACGCTTCATATTTTCCCTCTATAATGATCCTCTTGAGTTTGATAGCTCGCAGTTTGACTCGCTTCTCCTGGGGAGTATTTTTGTACTCAAAAATATGTTCCATTGTGTGGAGGTACTCAAAAAATTCATCTAGATAAAAAAAATATCAAAATCTAGCAAGTCGATCTTCAATCCAATATTTTGGCCAGTCCTCTGAAATTCAAACCTAATTCACTGCAAATTTAGTTCTTTGTCACGATAAACTTTTTAGTGGAAGAGATTCAGTTTTTCTCTCAATCTATTGAGTCACTATTGTGGCTATAAGTGATCTATTTGTGTTGTCTTGTATTAAAGGAGGCAAGATTTTTCGTCTATATCATGTCATCTTCAAATTCATGTCTATCTTGCACATCATGTTAATATCATGCCTCTCATGTATATCTTTCATACATATTATGCATATCCTTACTATCCAACAACATGAAGAATCTAATTGAACTAAACTAAATTAGAGCATACATGGAGTCAAACAAAAATTTTGAAAAAATGAAGTCAGAGAAACTGGATGATGAGATAACATTTACGTTGATCTAAATAACCTATAAAATATAAAATTAAAATCTAGGTTTTAAACAATTTCTCATTAATCAAATTATTCTTCTTCAATTGGCCTAGAATTAATTACCTAAATATATAGAGTCATCTTACGACGATCTTCTACACGCTTACCTTGAACTTATAATCTCAGATAACCAACTTGAAATATCTAAACATCTTAGGATTTTATAAATTTCCGCTTTTAAAGTAATTTAACCCAAAAAGTAGCTTTCGTACCTCAAAAAGGCTTCTTGGCACAAGTCTGTCTTTTTAAAACTGCCAAAAACTCTTTCATCGTCTTCCTAACACCTCAAATCTCCTTTTCCCTTCGCTGGCCTTTTGTTAAAGCCCTTACGGAAACTTTCAATCCACTTTCAACACTTCTGACATAAGTTCGGCACCTCTGACGACTACCGGAAACAAAGAATGCACTAAAATAGAGGTAATTCTCAAAACGAAAATAAGAGAAAGGAAAGGAAAGACCAAATATCGTTAAAATCAGTTTTTTGCCATTCGATTTTGTCCGGAACTAGAATTCGCAGCCTGAATCTCTCGATAGTGCACTACCTTTTGTGTTCATGTCAGACTACAGTAGTCGGGTATTGAAGCTTTGCAAAAAGAGGCACTGCGCTCTGCCGAGCTTGACATAACTAAGATGGAGGGATGTGTGAGTGCAACCAAGAGGGGAAAAGGAGTATCGAGAGAGGGGAAGAGATTTCGAGAGCTCTGGATGGAGGATTACTCTATTCAACAATTATAACGAATAGCTAAATCGGTCGGCCACAGTAAAATAGGATTAGGGATGAACTAAGGGCTAATTAAATTTAATTATAGTAATAACTTTTGTTTTTAATATCTTTCAGTCCATTCATGATTTTTATATTTTGATGGTGTGTTGTATTTTTTTAATTTTTTGGAAAGAGGAACCTTGGGTTTTATTTTGTGTAGGATGTTTGAATTGTGTAATTGGTTCCTCTTACTTGAGTTTATGTTTATTTTTGTTAGAATAAAACTAAGGAACTGAATAATGCTCTTTAAAAAAAAAATCAAATTGCTTAATTTGTCTTGTAAAATTTTATAAAATTGTTTCGATTGAAATATTAGAATGTGAAATTTTGGGAAACAATTTAAGTTGCAAAAATTTTTACTTGATTTCATAAAATTAGTTATGACAGCCTCCTCTCATAAAATTTGGTCCTCGAAATTCAACAACTTCATATCAACTATATATTTTATGAAGATGAAACATAAAGTGATTACAAAACTCAATTTCGTGCAAAATGGTAACTAGAATATATGCAATAAACTAAACATCTGATAAATCCAATATAATACCCAAAAAACAATTCATCCATCAAACTAGGCATCAGCATCAGCGACAACATTCTCTTCTGATTCCCGATGAGATAAGGAATAAACTCTTTGGCGAATGTTTTTCCTTGGTTGCTCACTATAAGTCATGGTGCCACCTTCTATTATCCTTTCTTGACCACTTCTGGAAGTAGATTCTTCCTGAAAATTCCTAAGCTGGATTTTTTCCCAGTTTAGCATCTGATGTGGATCTCTGAACATCATTAAGGCAATTTCTTTTCAGATGTCCAGGCTTTCTACATAAGTAACACATTTTCAACCTAAACATTCACCACGATTCTGTTTTCAACACTTAACACAAGACTGTATAATGCTACTGTCAGCCTAACTAACAACTCCACCAGTGAAAGACTTTATCTTCTTCCCAATGGAGTCTGCTTCTCCCGAATGAACTATTGGCGCATTTTCGAAATTTTCCTCTTTTGCATGTCTCCACACTCCTGAGTTTATTGGAAATCAATCTCCACTTGGCTAGTCTTTTCCACTAGTATTGAATAGTCTTCAACCTCAAGTGGCACTAGTGACTACCTGATTGAATCTTTCAACCCAAAAAGAAATATGTAGCATTTCTCTTCTGCATTTAGAATGAGTTGCAGTGCATATCTCAATAGCATAGAGAACTCTGCTTGTTCGATTAATCTCCTTGCACCAACCTAATAAATTTATCTTGCATCCGTCTTCTAACCGGCAATGGTACAAACCAATGTTTGAAGATTTCACAAACTCATCCCACTGTACCAAGTGCCTACTTCTACCTCTGAGCTTCTCTTTCATCTGACCTTCTCACCATCTTTCAACTTCCCTCTCAAAAGCAAAAGTGGCTAGGACAACTCTCCTCTCTGGTAGACATGACAATCCAACTAAACTCTTATAATATGCTAGTCTTTCATATTTCTATAAGAAATCTAATAGTGTAATAATGCACGTATTAATGACTTTTATAAATGATAACATTCAAATCTTTTTCATGCATTTACTATAAGTTTACTCTTACTTTATATCATTTATATACACATCTGTCTCTATGAGAATCACTGCAACAAAACCTAACACACCCTTGGCCGGCATTGTCCCGACGACACAATGGTTAGCGATGTAAACATAACAACTATGGTAAAAAGACCCTTACTTGTCTCCTGGCCAATATTATCTCATCGGCATAGCAGTTAACAATGTAAGAATCATAATTGTCTAGAGGGGTAAGCTTTGGTCTACTCGCCACAGGCAGATCTTATCCCTTCGAAATAGCGGTTAGTGATCTAACCATCAAAATTATCTATGGCAGTTCAAAAACTCTATGCGCGCGGGTATACTGACATCCCATGCTTACACCAATAGGAGGCGAAATCATTCTCTGAACATGTACATACAAACATAAAGCATTCACATGTAAGCTATTTCATTCTTCATAGTATAAATTATTCTTAGACATTTTTATGCATCTACTAACATGCATACTCTATGTGCAGCTAATCATCATGTATATCTCTCATATCATGCATTTCTTATCTCATGCATATCTTTTACTTATATATTGCATATCTTTTTCCTATCATATTTATCATGCATATCTTTCCTATCATGTCTATCTTGTACATCATGCACATTATATATATCATGTACCTCATTTATATCTCCCATGCATATTATACGTATCTTTCCTATCCAACAACATGAAGAACCTAACTAAACTAAACTGAGCTAGAGCAAATATGGAGTCAAACATAAATTTTGAAATAAAGAAATATCATTAAAATTTAGAAATGCAATTACTCATCTCGATTGTCATGCTGGATGATGCGAAAACCTTTACGTTGATCTTAATAACCTATAAAACACATTATTAAACTCTAAAATTTAAACAATTTCCCATCAATATAAACTTCTTAAATTGCCTCGAACTTGCCATCTCAGATAAACCTGAAATCTGTAAATATCTTAGGATTTTATAAATTTTAAGCTCATAAAAATATTTAACCCAAAAAGTAGTTTTCTTACCTCAAATAGGCTACTCGGCACAAGTCCACCTTTCCAAAGCTACCAAAAATTCCTCCCTCTTTTTCCTAACACCTCAAATCTTCTTTTCTTTCGTTGATTTTGTGTTAAAGCAATTAAAGAACCTTGTAATCCACTTTCAACACTTCCGACATAAGTTTAGTGCATCTAACGACTACCAGAAAGATAGAAAATGAAAGTCTCAAATGTCGCTAAAATCAGTTTCGTACCTTTTAATTTCATCCCGAACATATGGCTCCAATCGTGTGCGACCTACTCTATTCGCGCCTGGATACAATAGCCAGGCGTTGGAGCTTCGCAAGAAGAGGCACGACGCTTGACCAAATAGGGAGGGAGGGATGTGCGAACGAAACCGAGAGGGGGAGAGGAATATCGGAAGAGGAGGAGATTTTTGAGAGCTCTAGATGGATGATTACCCTATTCGACGATTATAACTCTGTCGGCGTTTAAAAGGAGAAAGTTACGTTTGGGGGTCGCCCGTAAGAAGCTGTCGGTCGCCGGAATCGAAATCCCGTCGCCCGCTTCGGAAGGACTTTTTAATTTACATAT
>JXCR01134672.1:0-17525 GCA_002079205.1 Phalaenopsis hybrid cultivar
CTCGGAGTGTTTCAAAATTTTTAATTAAAAATATTTTTACAAGATATGAAATGCCAAGAGTAGTCATTACCAATGGAGGATCTAATTTTAGAAATACGACAATTAAAAGATTGGTAGAAAAATATAATATAATTCATAAATTTGCAACCACTTGTCATCCCCAGACTAGTGGTTTGACATAAGTATATAATCATGAAATTAAGAGGATTTTGGAAAAAAAATGTAAATCCTAATAAAATGGATTGGTCTACTAGATTAAATACAACATTATGGGCATACAGAACAACTTATAAGACACCTATAAACATGTCCCCTTATAGATTAATTTTTTGGAAGACTTGTCACTTGCTAGTAGAATTGGAGCATAAAGCTTATTAGGCTATAAAAAAATTCAATTTTAGTTTAAAGAAGTTGGTGAGAAAAGATTATTGCAATTGAATGAACTTGAAGAAATTAGGAATGAATCTTATGATAATGCTAGGATTTATAAGGAAAGAATGAAAGAATGACACGATTGGAAGATAATAAAAAAATTGATCATGGATAGGAAGATTTATTATACAATATAAGATTGAAATTGTTTTCTAGAAAATTGAAGTCTAGGTGGAAAGGGTCATTCAAAGTTGTAAAAGTCTATCTTTATGAAGCTGATAAAATTGAAGATCCCAAGATTCAAAGGATATTTAAAGTAAATGGGCACAAATTAAAACCATATTTTGATGTTCAAAGACTAGTTTTTAAAGAGACTGTAATGTTGGGTCACCCATAATAAAGACTGGGAATGTCGACTCACGATATTAAAACAAGAATTTAGTGGGAGGCAACCCATACTTATCATTGCTCATTATGCTTTTGTGTTTTTGTTCAAAATATTTACGTAAATTTATATTTGTATTTATATAGATTCTGTGTATTTGATAAATTTGAAATTGAGAAAAAAATTTAAAAACATCTTTATTTACCTAATTATAAGAAAGAATTGAGAATTTTTTGGATCGAAATCGAAATGACGATTTTTTTGGCACTGGCGCATCTTGAGCCAATCTGGCGCAAGATGCCCCACATTTCATAGAGCTGGCTAATGATGCACCACGACGACAAAAAATCACTTAAAACATTTTGAAAGGTGGTTTTTGGCAGTTTTTTGCGGGTTCTTCTCCCTATTGCTCCCAATAACTAATTCCAAAGTCCATTTTAGGGGGGAAAATGAGGGAAGAGTAACTAGATTTCAATTCCATTGACGTCCCACTCTAAAAATGCTGCTAGATGTGGAATTTGCAACTGGAGAAAGTTTGTGAGTTTTAATGTGTAGAATTTGCATGATCGAGTTCTAGTGAAGAAGAGGCCAATCAAAGAAAGGGGCTTTGTGAATCGAGGATTCAAAACACCGAATACTCGAGTGGAAGAGATTATTGTGCAAAGATACTGGGAAGTGTTTTCTTACACTACTACCATCGTAGTTGTCCCTGTGGTGAAAGAGTTTTATGCAAATATACTTGGAATCAACAAAGGAATTGTCTATGTGAGGGGCAATTTTGTGCAATTTACTCCTTCAAGAATAAACAAGATGTTTATGATTGAAAATGTGTCTATTTGCCACTACTCAAATTTTACCTCTACGAGAGATAATATTAATGAACTCTATCGATACCTTATGAATGAAAATGTAAATTGGGAGGTCAGAGACAATAGAAATGTAAGTTTTTCTTCATCATTGCTAAATCCTGCTTCTAAGGCATGACACTTCTTTATTGCATCAAAATTATTTCTTAATATGACAATCAGTAATGTAATTAAGGAAAGTGTTATTCCAAACTATTATATTAAAACTTAAAAACCTATTGGCATTGGAGCAATAATTATGAAATTGATTTTGGGTTTGATTGTTAATGGATCTGCTACTGAACTGGGAGATTGATACACCTAAAATATATAGTGTTTTTAGATAAATTTTTATACCTATTTTTTGAGATATTGCGCTTTAATGAAATATATTTTTGTGTTTTTCTTGAAAATACAAGTAAAAATAGAAAAATACTTAAAGGAGTGAGAAAAGATCAAATTTGGAGCAAAAAGGTGAAAAATTGTGCAAGAAAATTTTGGCGCCTAAGCGCCAGATCCGATTCTTAAGCGCCAGTTAAACAGAGAAGGCCGCGCCTAAGCACCGAGACCCCGTGCTTAAGCGTCGGTGGCAGTTACTAGATGAGTAAAATCAATTTTCATGAATTTCGAAGAGGTTTTAGAGGCACCCATTGGCTTAATAGGTGGTTGTAACCACCATGTACGAAAAGTATAATGAAAGGATGCATCTCTTGGGCAAATACATCGAATCAATACACATTTTGAAGAGATTCCTAGACACCTCTTGGAAAACTATAAAAGAAAGAAGAGAGGACTTAAAAAAGAGTCCCGAAAATATTGACAAGTTTTGAAAGTTCTTCTTTTGGGAGTTAGTTCGAAGAGATTTTTAGGAACCACTTTTTATTTACTTTATCCTTTTTGTTATTTTGTTTTGAGTGATTGTAAAAGAGAAGAGATTCAAAGGAACTTCAAGAGTTTGGTGGAGGACTTGAGATAAGTTTTAATCTTTTTTGTTTTTAGACTACTTTTGATTTTAATTAAGACTTGCTATTGGTTTGACAATGATTTCTTCTTTTAAACTAAAGTGTGGTTTTGTTTCTTCCATGGATTCTGAGTAGTTTTATTTATCTTTCTTCTTAAAATGATAAGTAATTAAGTTTTATGAATGTTGTGGAGAGTACTGATCTTTAATGATGGAAGAAGTTGTGATGATTTAAATCTATGCATTTCATTTACTTCTTGATTTGACCAATCCTGATGTTAAAATTTGTTGTGAGAACATGTAAGAACTGGGCTGGTATTGCCTCAGTCAACAATTGAAAATAATTACATGAGATTGTATGAATGAGAATGCAATTCATATGATTGAGTGAAAATAAATAGAGAAATATTCATTAATGGGTGTAGAGTTAGAGGACTTTAAAGTGCAGGTTAAAGCCCTCAACTTGTTTTATTATTTTAGGTTCTGATACGAGAACGCTAGCCCCTAGGTGGAGGGAATCAAGGGAACTCTAGAGTGAGAGCTAGTATCTTCCTTGCCTAGCCGTTCTTCAAAACTATTCAAAGTTTAAATTAACCAATGTTCTTTATAACATCTTTAGTAAGGGTAAAGAATATTATTGCTCCTATTTGACACAACACAATTTGCATACTTCCACAACAGAATTCCTATACTTATTACTGATTCATGATAAGAAGAAATATATTTCCATATTAAATACTTTTCTTCTACAAATACTTTAGTTATCTTATTTTAAGTTGTTACTATTTTGTTAAAATATCAAAAATACAAAAAAATATTTAGATTCCTACAAAAATCATTTTTAGTTTAAGTAATTTTTTTTAAAATAGAAAAACTTTCTAAAAAGTGCATATTGCATAATCTTCTCTGTAGGCTTGATATTCATGTCTTAATCAAAAAGTCTTATATTACTTGATAACGATACATATACTTGCTTAGTATCCCAACATAAATATATATAAATTAAAATGTTAAATTTTTATTTTTTTCAAGATCAAGTTTTTGGTTTTGTTGCAAAATAAGGAAATATAAGTGAAAAATACTATCAAAACTATTGCTATAATGTGCATAAGCATTAGGTATTCACGAGTATCAGACATCCATCCACTATTTTTCTACTGTGCAATCAATCACAAGTACCTTATGAGAGTTGGGAAAAGTGCTCCTTACTTGAAGTCGATGGGTCCAGAAGTCTATTGTAACTATATTGAAATGAGCAATGAGAACGATATTAATGTACTAATGGATCAAGCATCCTATAATTCATCACCTATTTAGCCTTACTTCAGTTCAAACACACTGTTGAAAAGAACCAAGAAGATAGAAAAGGAGGTGCGAAATCCTATGCATGCAATTTAGAATATTTTTGAAATGTTGGATCATCTGGATTGGAGACTAAAGGAACATTTTGAACATATTGGTCGTATTGAAGATGGTTTGGAATGTATGTTTAAGAAACATACTTGGATTGGAAGGATTCACCTGATGAGTTTCCTTATCGACCCTTCTACAACTTATATGTGCACTATCAATCTATGAGAGATATCCAGAAGGACGAGAGTGAAGATGTTTGAACTTAATCTATGCACAAAACATTTTTTCTTGTATTACTTATTTTAGTTAATTTATTATGTTGGATTGCATTTACTTTTATTGTTGAACTCTATCTATGTTTAAGTTTGGTATTTTGATGTTTAAATTTCAGTGTTAGGATGTTTTGGTTTGCTTTGGACACTAAATTAGATGTTTGTTGACTTGAAAAATGTTAGTTTGTAATAGCGCGTATTTTATATATAAAAGTGAGTTTTGTGTTGTTTATGAAGGTTTGATGTTAGAGTAATGATTAATTATGTATTCAAAAATTCATTTTAGTTAATTAAAGGTAGACGTAAAGCAGTGCACTGTAGATTTATACAAAAAATGAAGTCTGGAAAAATCAAGGCATCGGTGCAAGATGCATCAAATTGGCGCAAGCTGCGCCAATTTACAGAGAGTTGATACATGATGTGCCAGATTTGGCACAAGATGCGCCAAATTCCCGAAAATGCTATATTGCCTTAAAAACCACAAAATCACACAAAACAACTCCATTTTTACTGCTTAAGTCGTCCCCTACCTCTAAACATTAAACTCAGGCTTCACATTGAGCGCAATAAAAAAGTTTTTGGAGGCAAAAAATCTTAGATTTCATCTTCTCTTGGTAAGAGCTTCACTTTAACTTAGAAATTCTTTAATTTCACCATGGACTTTTTTTACATTATGGAAAATATGAAATTTAGGATTTTTGATGAAAAGCTTAAAGAAAACTCATGGTGAAAATTTTATTATCGAATAATCTTACTTGGGGAGTTACATTTTTGATTTTGTAATTTATTTGGAATTTTTTTAGATTTTCATAGAACTTTTAATGGCTCCACGAGTAATAAGAGGAAGGCTGTCAGATAATTTTAATGCACAAAGATTTGTCAATCTCAAGGCCCAACACAGTTATAACACTCAAATAGAATGAAGAAGATTGATTTGAGAACGAGCATTTGCTAACCCGGGTGGCGAGATTGAGAGGTTTATCATTGCTAGAAATTTAAAAAAGTATTGCTACTTCACTACAATAGCAATTGTACCAATAATTAAGGAGTTTTATACTAACTTGAGGTTCACTGTTAACGATCACATCCTTGTAAGAGGTAAGCAAGTTGAATTTTCTGGAGAAAGGATCATTACTTTTTATAGGTTGTGGAATGTATTTCATGATGAATACGCTGCATTCATGATGACTGATTTATCACTGAATGAAGTGATTGCCTATTTGACTAATGGAAGAGGAAAATGGAGAATTAAAAATAATAAGAAATTTAACTTCTCTGATTCCATGTTGACTATTCAGTCAAAGGTATGGAACCATTTCATCTTCATTAAATTACTGCCCACAAATCATCTGACCGATGTAACCAAAGATTAAGCTATATTAAACTATTGCATACAGTACATGAAAGCAAAGATGTTGGTGCTCTGATAGTTCATCATGCTCAAAGCATAGTTAAGAGCTCTACAGCTAGTAGTTTGGGTTACCCTTGCCTGATTTTTACTCTATGTGAGCATTCCGGAGTAGAGTCCCATAGAGATGATGAAAGATTACAACCACAAAATCCTATTGGGAAGCATACAGTTAAAAGAGTTGAATCATTTGTTGAGGCTAGAAGTGGAGGTAGTGATAGACCCTCTACATCAGCTACAAGTGAATCTACTTCTCACTCTGCATCACTTGAGAAAATTATGGAGCAGCTCATGATTCAACAAATGGATATAGTTAATAATCAAAAATAGATTGGAGAAATTTGAGCAACAAATCCATATAACGATGAGCATAAGCAGAGGAGACTTCAACATGATATAGCTTTTGAGGAAGCTATGAATAGATGTCTTAGGGGCAAATGCAACGTGGAATTTCCAACTTGCCCCAACTCTACTCCTTATGCTCACATTCATCAAGAAGAAGAAGAAGATGAGGAGGAAGGTAATGAAGATTGATACTTTTAGGAGTTTAGTTTTTTTTTTGGTTGTTTGTTTATCTGTTATGTTGATTGGATGTTATTTGGTTAACATTTGATTGATATCATAAAAATTTTCTTTATATGTTGTGAACATAAAATTGTAATAGGAACTTAAGATTTTTACCTTTTGTGCATTTTTAGTATTTTCAGTTTTTGTTTCTGTTTTTACTTCTGAGCAAATTCTTTAGAATATATTATGTTTGATTTAATGGTTTAAAGCTTGTATGTATTTTTAAAGTTAGTACTTGCAGTATAGCATAGGCCAGTTTCATAGTTAGAAATCCTCTACATGGTTTTTATTTTCATGCATTTTATGTTTTCTTTCACCAACTCAATTTTATACTGAAACATTTTTAAATTTTTTAAAAAAAGTTTCCGGGGAAGAAAATTTCTTTTAAAAAGAAGTAAACTAAATTTTATTTATCCTTAAGTAACAATATTTTTAAAATTAATTTANCCCAGTTTCATAGTCAGAAATTTTCTACATGGTTTTCATTTTCATGCATTTTCTGTTTTCTTTCACCAACTCAATTTTATACTGAAACATTTTTAAATTATTTAAAAACTTAAGTTTGGGGGTAAAAAAATTTCTTTTAAAAAGAAGTAAACAAAATTTTATTTATCCTTAAGTAACAATATTTTTAAAATTAATTTAACCTGACCTGGGATATTAACATTTAACTTTAAATAACTGTACTTATGTTTATGAATATAATAGTAAATTTAAATAATTTCTTTTTCATAATAAAGGTCAATTCTAAGGTTAAAGATAGTTAGTATGATAGGATACGACTAAGTTTTTATTTTTTTTTTGAAGCGTTAAGAATCTTAGAATTTCATGAAAGAAGAAAAGAATGAGACATTATGAAAATCATAAACTAATATGAATTTATAATGTGAAGAAAGGTAGGTTTTGACTTTAAGAAGAGGAAAATGAAGTTCAAAATTATTAAAGACTATCTAGATATAATAATTTTTACTTAAAAAAAGAAAAAGAAAATAGAGGATTGAAAAGATCTTAAAAGTAAGAAAAAAAAGTAAAAAAAGAAAAAAAAAAAGAATGTGAGGAGAAGCTTCAGGAGATGCTTAATCAAAAATTGGCTTCACTTGAATCAACTTAAGGAAAATGCTTTAATACATTTTCTAAACTTATATTGGAGTATTAGTAGCATTATTAATAAGGTTTTCATGAAGTTCTTTTTCATATGAATATTCTAAGTATCTTTGATATGACAAATTGTAATTCTTCTTAAAATGAATAAAGATTTAGAAATCTTAAAATTGATTACTAAATGCTCTTAGTCTTAGAGTTTGAATCTAAGTTATTAAAGGTTTCTCTTAAATTCTACTATTTTATATATTAAACTAAAGTTTAAAAGTTGTAAGTTAATCTCTATCATAAGTCATATGCTTTTTTGAAGTAAAAGTGTCACTTGAGGACAAATAACATTTATATTTGGGGGATTATAATAAACCAAAATAATATATAGTTTTAAGTATATATTTTATGCTTATTTTTTGGTGATATTACACTTTAAATAACGACATTTTCATGTTTTTGTTACAGGTATATCCATTTTAGGTATTTGGAGCAAAAGTAGAAAAAATGATGAAATTTGGAGCCAAAACAAAAAATTTTGGCATTCTGCCGCAAGATACGCCAACATATAGAGAACTGAGACAAGATGCGCCAGATTGGCACCATATGTGCCAAAACCCAGAACAGTGCGGTCTTCAACAAACTGGCGCACGATGCGCCAAATTGGCCTCAGATGCATCATTTGATAAAGAGATGGCTCAAGATGTGTTAGAGATGAAATTTTTGCAAATTATAGTGATTGCAGGTGAATTTTGCATGAATTATTAAAGGGACATTTGTTCTAAACACCCCTTGGAGTGATTTTGTGTATTTAGACACTTTGGAAGGTTCTTTTATGAAGGGATATTTTTCTTAGATCAATGAGCATGTCTTTTGAATTCAAAAGAGTTGACTTTTGGATAGAATTTTGGAGGGAATTATGAATTCTTTTTGGAGGGATGTAGCCTTTTATACAAGAGAGGGAAGTCTAGGGCTTAAAAAAGGTTTTGGAGAATGATGTGTAAAGGGTGGTGAAAAGAAAAGATAGCGATAGAGAGAGAAAAGTCAAGGGCTTGGAGATTTTCTTTAAGGATTGTAAGAGGAGAGGGAAGGTGAGAGATTTCTTCTTCATTACACTTGTAAGAGAGAATTGAGAGTGCTTGTAAAGAGAGAAAGGATAGAAGAGAACTTCTAAGGATTTGCTTGGAGAGGATTGTAAGATAAGTTGTCTTTTATTTCTTTTGTTTTGTAAATTTGTTTTTATATATGAAATCCGTGTTTTATCATATTCTTCTCATGAATTCTGAGTTGTCTTCTTTATCCTTCTCCTTACTTTGAGATATGGTTTTGTGAAGAATTGTTTTTGTTTAATACGGTTTTAAATGTCAATAATTTGAGATGATTTGAACTCCGTTCTTTATTTACTTTTCAATTTGGCCAATTAAATTGTTAAAATGTGTTCAGAAACATATATTCCAAATGAGCTATGATTTTTACAACATGGGGAGAATTACATTTGATTTCATTGGAGAGTATGTCATCCTTGGAGTTGGGTGCAAATAAATAGGGAAATATATTTTGTTGGATGTAGAATTGGAGATTTTAGGGTGACATATTAAAGTCCTTAATTTGGTCTAGTTGATTGGAAACTGATGCGAGAATGCTAGCCCTCAAGTGAGGGAGTAGTTGGAGCTCTGGAGTGGCAGCCGATATCTTCCCAGCCTAACCACAGAATTATGGACCAACTCTAGATTAGCAATGTTCTTTATATACTCGGAAAAGGGTAAAGAATAGGATTGCTACTATATGACATAAAAAAATTTTTATATATATTTTCAAATGATTTTAACTTGTTCACAATCCATATACTCATTGTAAAAGGGAAGGACGCTCTCTTAAATTTGAACTTTTGGTCTCCAAAACTTTGTTAGTTTTTGTAAGTTTACTTTGAAAGTTTAGAATCTAATTTAGTAAATTTTATCTTTCAACTGCATTTTAATTATCATTCACTCGAGTATTTAATATTCAAATTTTGCACTTTACTTTTTGTAGTTTTAAAAATTGTAGTATACATTATAATCTTAAGAATTTAATTATAGGCATTTCAAACTTGCATGTGGGATCGATATCTAAGACTCCATTAGAGCCCTTTATTACTTGAGTGATATATATATTTGTGTTATTTATCTTGGGGATTGAACAATTTAAACATTTTTAAAAGATAAAACTATTTTCAATGAAGTTTTTTTTTTGGGATTAATTTGCATATTTGCTATTGTATCTATCGTGTGTATTTTGTAATATTTAAAAATATTTGCAAAATTAACACACTAGTTCCACCCGCATCACTTTATGATCACTTCTTTGATCCAATCTGTTGTCATCTACCCATTTGACTTATCTTAACATTTGGAATCTTCTGGAGACTTTCTTATTCATACTTTTTTTGGGTATATTTGAATATTTTCAAATCTTTTTTTTTAGTGTTGTATACTCTGTGAGTGGTTTCACTACCCACCTACTAGAACCTTTGTATCTTTCTATACATTAATGAATTGCCCTTAGAGCTTCAAGAAAACAATATATATATATATATATATATATATATATATATATATATATATATATATATATATATATATATATNNTATATATATATATATATTAATGGAAGGAGCATTATTCAGCTCCCTAAGTGTTAATAAAAAAAGGTGATTACAAAGTTTGGGTAGGGAGAAGATCTCCCATAACTAACCAAACAAATAAAGATACAATACTCGCTCATACGAGGGTCCTCAACCTCAATACAACTCCACACAAAATCACCCAAAAAAGAAAAGACCAATATAGAAAATGTAACACAAAATAATGTCGTATACCTAAAACATATACATGTATACCCAATCAATTGATCCAAAACATAAAAAGTCCAAAACCAAAGGTAGCTTCTTGAAAACTTAGAGCTGAAGCCAAAATCAGCAGGATCTAAGCAAAGAGGGCTCTCGAGACAAATAAAACCCTATAAAATTTAACATCTGATGTAGGAGGTAATAAAATTTTCACTGTGAAAAACAGGAATGTTAAATAATCACTGGATAAACAACGAAAGGAGAGGAGCACCGAGCATACCATCAACAAAAACGCACAGCAAAAAAACTTGCCATCAAAATAGATAGAACAAAAACCAAATTCCAACTAGTAGCATAGGAAACCTGATCAGTGTAAGCAGGAGATAGTTGAAAAAACATATCAAACATCAGAACTTAAATTATAGCAATAGTTGTGAAAGCATCCCACAACACCATACCCCAAAAACCACTTATCCGTCTGAAACAAGACGAAAGCAGAAGACAGGTGCAGCAGAGAAGAAAGCCAAACAATAAGTTGAATCTCAAACATTGCTCTAAGGAAATAAAACTAAATTTTGATAAATGGGACTCCTATGTTATCCCCATTTTGAAGCCTTCTCAAAACACCGGATGGTTGTAAGCCAACCAGTAAATTAACATTACCCAATCTTGCCAGCCAATCAGCAGGTGTATTATCTTACCTAAAAATGGAACTCATGTGCATCATGAGGTTGTTAGTAGATATAATGAACCAAATTCTATTAATAATGCTTATAATGTTCCAAGGTGGCTATTGAGATTTAGAAAGAATTTGGTAAAGTATCCGGGAATCATATTCAACATAAAAAATAGATAGCTAAAAATTGTAGCCACCTGTACCATAAGGAGAACAACCCAACATTCTGATTCCAAAAGGAATTCTACAATGACAGGAGATTTTTGTCCAACCAATCTCTAAAAACACCACCAACCTCAGCTGCAGTGTTAGATCAACTCCATCTACATTGATTTTGACCCAGCCAAATTCAGGAGGTTGCTAATTGAAAACTAGCGGCCTCCATATAGCAGGAGAGGCAACACACTGGTCTTCACCTAGAAAAGTTTTGCTTAATTTAAATTAATGTGATAAAATATGAGAAACAATAATGAAGGAGGAGGGGGAGAATTCTGATACTTATAACTATTTTTTTCCATCCAAAGGAACTAAAAAATTGTCAATGGGAAATGCTCAACCTTACTATGAGCATAAGACAAATATTTCCAAGCAAAGAGGATATCTTTGACCTCAAAAAGCTGAGGCCAAACCACACCAAAATAATTACCAATCATACCCCAAACAACTTTTAATTTAAATACATTCATAAAATAAATGTGCTTAATTTTCCTCATCTCTATAATAATTGTAGCATTAGAAGCCAATCTTAGGACCTTTAATTTCAATATATCATCTAAGGTAACATTGATAAGAAAACCCTCCAAAGAAAGAAATTAATGGTAGGGGAAATATGATTGCACCAAATCACATTCCCCCACTCCGAACCCGAGAAAGTATGTAAATTTTTATAAAGCATCTATGTAACAAAAGCCTGTAAACTGGATTTCCACATAGAGACATAACTTTTGTTTAATGGAATAGGAATTTGAACAACCTTTAAAGCATTATTACCAATACTAGCCATCAGCTTATCAAAATCTCAAGATCCATCCCTCTAAAAATCTGAAATCACATTATCAGTGGTAGTAGCATCATAGGGGAAAACATTGCTCAAACCCCATTGCTCATGCCAAAAGGAGACCTTCCCATCTCCAATGTCCCAAAAAATGAAATTATTTTGCCACGGCTATATTATAATAGTAAATTTCCAAATTTTAGAATCACCAACCTTCTAAAAAACTAAAGAGGGGTGCAGATGCTTACATTACTTCTGATGCATGAGTTGAGCCTAAAGAGAAGCCCTTGCTCAAATTTGAACCACTACATACACTTGTTAATTTGTGCAAGGTGTTCTAAGTTTTTGAAACCAAGCCCCCAAGAGTAGCTTGGCTTACATAATTTATCCTAAGTGATCTACCTCTTCCTAGTCCCTTCCCTAGACCAAAGTAATCTATTGAACATGTTATGCAAAATTTTCAGAGTGCTTTTCTTACGATTCAATACATGTAAATCATACAACGGGATGCTATGAAGCACACTCTTCAATAGTTTTAATCTACCCCTATTAGAAAGGAAAATATTCCTCCAATCATCAAATCTATATTTAGTTTTTGCCCCAACATCATCCATCTGAGTGTGTTTTCTCCTTCCTCTAAGAAGATTCACACCTAGATATTTATAAGGCAAGGAAGCACATTTAAAACACATGAAATCTGTAGCCCACATCTTTGTATCATTTTTAACATGTTTCCTAAAATACAACATACATTTGGTCTGGCTAAAATTAAGCCCAGAAGTGTAATGGAAAGTTTTGATGTTTTCCATTAAAATTTTTAAAGCATCTTTATAGGCATTTAAGAAAAGAATAGCATCACCAGCATAATCCAAATGACTAACAAGCATAGTAGACATGTGAAAGAAATTCATTTGAGGATTTTGCACCAGCATATTAGTGATTAATAGAGAGATAATCAAAAGCTATGATGAACTTGGTGGGAGAGAGTGGATCACCCTGTCTGATCCCTCTATTAGCAGAGAAGAAACCATATGAGGTACCATTAATAAGGCACTATAGTAATTATTAGCTAGGCACCTTCTAATCAAAGAAACAAATCATTTATTGAAACCTCTAGCTGTTAAGACATTCAAAATAAAATCCTAGCTTATATTTTCATAAGCTTTTTGAATGTCTAGCTTAATTACCATATTCCCACCCCTGCGTCTCCTATCGAAATCTTTAATCAATTCTTGAGCAGAAGTATATTATCAGTGATCTCCCTTCCCTTAATGAAAACAGATCGCTCACGAGCAATAATGGCAGGCAGATGTAATTGTAGTATAACAATGATCAACTTACTAATTACCTTAAAAATAACGGAAGTAAGAGAACTAGGCCTGAAGTTCTCCCATCTATTCTTGTCATTAGATTTAGAGATGAGCGTAATTAGATCAAAATAGAATAACTTACCTAGATTGTCTCAAAAAAAGAAACTTTGGATTGCAAGGGTTACTTTCTTTTTGATAATCTCCCAACAAGCCACATAAAATTTAGAAGTAAACCCATCCGACTTAGGGGCTTTAATTGATATATTTGAAAGCATTAAAGATGTATTTCTCTATAGGAATATCAGGGACTTCTAAACCAGCAAAATAATCTCTACTGTCTTCAAAAAGTGTATCATCAATAGGGAGCACCTGCTTATCAACACCAATTAAGTCAGGAAAATAATGCACAACATTATTACCAATCTCTTGCTCCCCAGTAATAACATTCCCTTACGTAGAGATAATCTTAAGGATAGTATTAAGGTTCCTTCTGTACTTTATGGCAGCATGAAAGTATTTTTGTATTTCGATCATCACAAGTAAAGGTCACTTCATTTGCTTTTTGCTACAGGAAATTCTCTTCCAGATTAATGACATCGAGAAGAGCTGCATGAGCAGATGCCACCTCGTCTATCATCTCCAGACTCCTTTCCATCTTGGCCTCCAAGTAGTCAACCAATTTCTCAGCCTCAGTAACCATATTATGAACATTACCAAAAACTTGCTTGTTCTACCTTTTAAGAGCTCGAGCCACCTGTTTATGTAATTTCCATAGTATGTACCATTAAATCCCAGCCCCTTGAAAGCTCCAATTATGTTTAATCAAGCTTAAAAAATTAACATGAAAAGATCAAACATTAAGAAATATGAAGTAATGAGGTAATAGGTTTGTTAGTGAAAGCGAGAGTAAGCATAATGGGGTTATGATCTATTGAGGCATGATTTAAATGCAATACTCTTGCAATAGGGTAATACCCAATGAAAAATTGATTGCCAAAATAACGTTCTAATCTCTGAGCCAAAAAAACCTTCTCCAAGTCAACTGAGAACCAGAAAAACCCCAATCAAACAAACCAACCTCATGATTTTGTTACAAAAAAAAAATTCATGAGACTAATTTCACAAGCCCGACTACCCTTCTCTCCTTAGAAGTCATAACCATATTGAAATCTCCTCCCACCAACCACTTATCAGTAATGGCCTCCCCATACTAACAAGTTTGTTCCATAATAAATATTTTTCTGGTAAACTGGAGCTGGCATAAACAAAATTTGCCCACCCCTAGAATTCATCCAACTAAAAATTAGTAAGAACAAATTGCTCATCATCTTCAATTATGGATAGGCTAACATAACATTTCCAAAACACATATATTTTATTACTTTTATTGAAAAAGTAATTATACTACTTATACTTGTTCTATCCTTACAAACAAAAACCAAAGGCTCCAAAATTGCAAAAATGTAAATTTTATGAACATTGCTCAAATGCTAAAATCAATTAAGGGAGGCAGGGTTAGATACTCCATTAGTAATTTAGATAGGGATATTAAACATGATATCTTAAGCCTGCCCTTCTAGTAGATCTAGGAGGCATGCTAGAGTAAACACCATGCCTTCTAACTTGTTCCCCATCAAAACAATAATTTCCCACAACTAAAATGTTTACTGCATTTTGACTAAGCATATCATTATTCCTTTGTTTTGTTTATGTGCTTTTTGGATTTGCCACTCATTTTCTAAAGCTTTGGTTGCTTCCTCAACATGATTATGTAAAACATTACCGGACACAAACCTTCCCTTCCTTTAATGCACATGCCTAGCTGAAGGTTGTACCTCACCTATCTCTCTAATTGTTGTTGAGGATAAAGCCAACCTTCAAACCATAGGCCCTGTTCCAATCACATTAGAAGTTGGGACATTAGATTATAATTGAGAAATAGATGAAACATTTATAAGATAGGATGGATTAAAATTCTTAGTGGTACGGTGCATAACATCTCCATGCTCAGGTTAACCACCCCCATTAGTATTTAGATTATCTTGCTCAACTTTAGAAGAAATCCTAAATTACCTCTCAATAATAACATTTAAATTTGCAGGTACAATATTATTCTCATCATTAAATAAGGGATTGTTCACCACCACATTTTGCATTTCAACATTATTAACCTGCTCATTATCTGGAATTAGAGGCTGCTCAATATTAGTTGCGTTCCCATCATCACCATGGCCAGTGTGTTCTGTTCTCTTGTTATCAGATTTGAGATTGGGATGCAAACTATAACAGTGAGATGCAACATGCCCAAACATATGATAATGTGAAAAATATGGGGAATGTCATTCAATTTGAACACTTTGTCAATAGCCCTGATGGGCAGAACCAATCAAAATTTCATTGCAAAAAAGTTGAGTAATATCTCTTTCAACCAAAACACGGGCTTCTGAAGGACGAGTAAGTGTAAAAGTAGAATTATCCATTTCAAGAGGCTTGTCAAAGGCAACAGCAAGGGACTTGTCAAAGGCAACAGCAAGGGAGAATAAAACCTCATGATTAAAATGATGGAACCTAAGTCTTGGAAATTGTAAGCAAACAGGAATAATAGGTGGCTCAGTCTTAGGATCAAAATCAATCGAACTTTTAATAAGTATCATAATTAGATTTTCTATCCTCATCACTTGTATAGAGAACAAGCGAGTATAATCTTCCACCATCCCTTAAGCTTCATAATTTCAAACTTCTTCCATATTATTTCTTGAGGAAGATGCCCATAAATAAATTTTCCAATCAATGCAAGTCTACAAGAAGAAGATAAAATGTTTGTTTAAACATTTAACATGAACATAGCTAGCTTCCCATTTTTCTTCCCCAACTTTCTAATGAAAGTTTAATTACCCCCCGTAATCAAAGACTCACGGAATTCCTACGGAAAAAGAGATGAATTGTAGCACCCCAAGGATCCTCACCTTCATCCAAGAGATCAACAACAAAACTATTTGTGGCCGACATTCTAGAAACACAAAATATGGAAAATAAAAAATAGAAGGCTCTCACCAGCGTGCCATAGTTGAAGGAAAGCCAAAATCGCTAGAGCGAAGAGGAACCCTAACTATCACCATGTTGAGATTATATATATATTTGGGCCAAAAAATTAAGAAAATATTTGCACAAAAATAGTTACATCTAATGAAAGGGAGATCAAGGGAATCTCCATGAGGTAAAATTTTCAAAAAGCCAAAAGAACCTTTACAACAGATAATACGTTATGTAGTTGTTGACGATCTAGCCAGCCAATTAGCATGTTGATTCCCCTCCCCGTGAATATGGCACCACTAAAGATGAAACATCTGGGATAACTAGAAGATCTTTATGATCTAGTATGTGAGATGCCAAAGAATAGAAGTTTTGCACCGTATGATGTTTATCAAGTGCAAGCCATCAAATTCAACAAAAACATAGTTGAGGTTGAGAGAGACAACTATTTTGAGGGCCTAAGAGATGGCTATGGTTTCTATTTCCAAAGCAGAGCTGGTCCAGAAAAGGGATTGGAAACTCCACAAACTTGCCCAAGATAATCTCTACAAATAACTCCAATTCTAACAACAATAGCTGAAAAACTTCCATCTGTGTTAATTTTAATCCAAATGAGGGGAGGTTTACACTGGAACACTTTCTGTATAATCTTTGGGTTAGTGGGAGGGCCAAGAGTGTGACAGCCTAGATGAGTCTTGATTCTATCAAGATAGATGAAACAGTTGAGTGCATTGGATTGGACGTTCCTTCTTTGATCCTCATATTTGGCTCTATTTCTTGCCATCCAAATGAACCAGGTAATAATGAGGGGGATATGGTGTAAATGTATTCTTTCTAGTCTAACTAATAGCTCTCCATGGAATTCCAAGAACAAAACAAATGTCTGATATTAAAATGGTCCAAAGTGATTGTCCATACAACAATGGTAAAAGGACAATTAAGAAAAATATGGTGCAAATTTTCTTCATGAGAGCAACAAAGACAACACTAGAAGCACCCCTTAAGCCTTCCAACTTGAGTATGTCATCAGTAGGTTGAAATTTCTTGAATAGTCTCCAGCTGAAGAAGGAGATAGAAGGAATTAATCTTCTATCCCATTAAAACTGCACCCATGTATTCTGTTGCAATTTCGAAAAGGGGTTTATGTATAGAAGCATTGAGAAATTGACTAGTTGAGTTCTCTATTACTAATCTATCAGGCTTGGTTGTATTCAGTAGGATGTCAGTAATAGCTTTCAAAGTGTCAGCATCTACAACATTCCTGAGAGAAAGTTCATTCCACAGTTTCCCCTCTCAAAAATAAGAGACTAGTAAGGCAGGATTAACACAAGAGTTAGATAGAGGAGGAACATTTCCATCTTTCATCCAACATTCATGCCACACACACACACACACACACACACACACACACAGATACATATATATATATATA
>JXCR01134672.1:20716-33262 GCA_002079205.1 Phalaenopsis hybrid cultivar
ATATATATATATATATATATATATATATACATATATATATATATATATAATATATTAAAAGAGCAGCTCGTAGCTCCTTATGTGTTTTAATAATAAAAAAGATTACAAGATTAGGGAGGGATAGTGGATCCCCATCTAAAAGCAAAATAATATACATCATGTTCCTATGGGTTCCACTACTCATAGTACAACTCCACACAAAATAAGAAGGAAATACATTTAAACTTACTAAATGTATACTAAAAGAAAAAGGATACCCAAAAATTACATGTACAACAAAACCCATGTCATCAGTAGTTGAGAAGAGCAAACCAAAGTAGAGGCCACTATGTCTGGTGAGAACCACACCAAGAGTTGTCAAAACTTACAAACTACTAAATATCTCTCATTCAAGACTTAATTAGGCTACAAAATGCTAAACACCTAAAACTAATGGAGGCAGAATGAGCATAGAAAGAACTGAGTGTGAGTCAGCATAAGCATCTCGAGCTAGCAAAGTGTAATCTCCCAAACCCTAGAAAAACAGTATACGCAAAATTGAGAGTGTGTCCAAATTTTTGAAACTAACATTGGAATCAAGTAAATCAAAGTGATATCATGGCCAAAAGCTTCATTAGTAGCACTACAAAAATAGAAAATCCAACCAAGTATTTCCAAATACAAAACAGTGTCCAGGAAACACAAAATGGGTCAAAGTAACCTTCTAGCATCCTTCTAAATGACAGAGAGCAAATTCAGACCGTAAGATCCAAATAATGAAACAGAAATCCTAAAGCAGTAACAAATAAGAACACTAAATCTTTAAGTGTCTACAACACGACTAATATACTGACCAAAAAAGAAGAAAGAAAGAAATTTCAGTTAATCAAAACCAGATTCGAGCCAGTGTCCAGCAAACACAGCCTGGAACAAATTAACCATCCAACATCCTTCCAAAAGGCATAGAAAAATACCCAGTCCACAAAAACCAAAATATGACACTTTGTATAAGAAGGCAAAGAAGTGGGAAGCATAATTAAAATCTAACATAAGGGGCTTCCAATAAGTCACTTTGTATGAGAGTGTGCAACGAAAGGGGAGGAGTATCCCCAACAATAGCACTCTGCACTCCCCATTTAGCTAGCCAATCTGCTGAGGAATTTCCCTCTCTATTAATGAAAGAGTATTGAAGATTAAGGTAAGACATCTTAATATAATGCCAAATTCTTCTAAACAAAGAAATAAGATACCAAGCTAGTTTGAGCTTAGTTATTAGCATATATAACAGTGTTTCAGAATTAGTTTCTAGAATAATGTCATTTAAATTTAGGGAAGTAATAGTCTGTAGTGCAGCAAGAACTGCACAAGTCTCTACCTCTAGAGTGAAGTGACAATACAAGGGGAGCCAAAATAAGCTATACATTTACCATATTCATCTTGAATGAGACCCCCCATTCTAGTATAAGTTGATGAGTAGCTACCATCAATATTAACTTTAATCCAGCCATGGGGGGTGGTGCCCATTAAATCAAAATGAGTTTCCTACCCCTACCCATAGTAGGAGAGGTAGCCTTACCATTAAATAACTTCCAAGTCTTGTGAAAATGAGCCACAACTAAAATAGAGATGGTAGAAGGAGTGTGGCAAGGAGTTTCAAACTTCTGACTATTTCTAGCCATCCGGATGAAACTTAGCATAATAACAGGAAAATAAATTTTTTTTTAAAGAAGGATCAAAGTCCTTCCAAATCCCTATGATAGTTTTGAATGTCAAATGTAAGGACCAATTGATACCATAATAGCACCCAATACATTGCCAAACCTCTTTAGCAAAAGGGTAATAAAAAAACAAATGGTTTGCAGATTCTGCATCTTTTTTACAGTTATAAAAAAAAGAAGCAAGTTTCAACCCTTTCAGTTTAAGAATATTATTATAAGGGAGCAAGTTATGAAAATATCTCTAGAAGAAAAATGAGATAGAAGGAGATATATATTTATTCCAAGTGTAAACATGTCATTTCCAAGGAGTAAAAGAGTGCAATTTTGAGTAAAATAGCTTAGTGACAGAGGATTTGTTTTGATGCTTCCAAAGAGGAACATCCTTATCTTGAGCTCGAATAGGTATAGTAGCAATGGCAGGAGCTAAATCACCAACTAATGAATTCAGCTTAGCTAAATTCCAAACACCATCAATCCAACAATCAGAGACAAGCAGATTCGAATCATATCCCGAAGTTAACAATGTAGAATACAAAGAAATTCCCCATTCATCATTCCACAATGAAATATAACTGGCCCCAATTTCCCAAAAAAAAATGTGAAGCCACATCCTGAGTAGAAATAATAGCCTTCCAAAGCTTAAAGTCCTCCACTCTCCATTTGACCATAGAAGGATGCAAATTTTTGCAATATTTGTGAAACATAAACTGAGCCCATAATGACTCCAAAAGAAATTTGAACCAAAGTTTACATAAGTTAATATCAATAGTTTATTGCAGAGTTTTAAACTTAAGTCCACCAACCTAAAAAGGCTTGTTATTGTACTGTCAATTTGTCCAAATCTTAAAGGATCTAGAGCCCTTCCAAAGAAATTTGTTGAAAATAGTTTCAAGAGTCTTTTGAGTGCTTTTCTTTGTTTTAAGAACATGGTGTAGAGAAGAGGTATACATAGGAAACTTCTCAACAAAGTGAGCCTACCACCATTTGAAAGAAAAAGTATTTTTCCAGTCATTAATCTTGAGTTTAACTTTATTAATCACTTCATCCATCTAAGTTTGCTTTCATCTACCTCTAAGAATGTGTAACCCAAGATACTTAATAGGAAGCTTAAAAGTTTTACAACCAGTTAATTGGAAGCCCAAACATGAGTGTTAGAAGGGACACCTTTGCCAAAATAAATAGAGCATTTGGCCAAGTTAAACATCGTACCAGATATGTTTTGAAAATCTTTTACCAAAGACATTGTAGCTTTAATAGAACGTTTGCTAGCATTTAAAAACAAGATAGCATCATCAGCATAAGAAAGGTGACTCACCACAATCTTAGATTTATGAGAGAAATGAATATAAGAATGACCATGATGCAGCTTATTGATGAGCCTAAAAAGGTAATCAAATAAAAATCATGGGAGAGAGAGGATCTCCTTGTTTAGTGCCCCTAGTAGCAGAAAAGAAACAATGTGCTTTGCCATTAACCATCACACTATAGATATTATTGGAAAGCCACCTCTTAATGAGTAAGCAGAAATCTTGTTGAAAGCCTTTGGCCTCCAAGATATTATTAATAAAGTCCCAACTAATAATATCAAAAGCTTTCTTAATGTCCAATTTAAGGACCAAGTTTCCCCTCTGCACTTCTTATCTAGATCTTCAATCATTTCCTGTGCTAAAAGAACATTATCAGTAATATCCCTACCAATAATGAAAGTAGACTATTGAGCAGCAATGATGTGAGGGAGGTGAGGCTGCAATCTGTTAACTATAATTTTACTCATAACTTTAGACATCAAAGTGGTGAGAGGCATAGAATGAAAATTGTTCCAAGAAATCTTATCATTAACTTTAAGAATGAGAAGAATCAAAGCAGAGGTGAAATATTTACCAAGATTATCACCAAGGAAGAAACTTTGTATAACAAGAACAACCTCCTTATTAGTAACCTTCCATGAATGAGTGTAGAAAGTAGAGGAGAAACCATCCAGACCAGAAGCTTTGTTGGGGCAAATGGACTTAAAAACATCAAGGATTTCCTGTTCATCAAGAGGATGTGTTAAATGGAGATTATTAATGTAATTATAATCATCCACAAAGTGAGTGGAGTCAACAGGCATAACATGAGTGGAGGTTTGAAAAAGCTCAGTAAAATAGATAATAGCACTAGCACCAATCTCATCCATGCTAGTTAAAATTCCCTCATCCCTCTTTTTAATTTTCAAAATGCTATTAATGTTTCTTCTATGTTTAAGGGTGGCATGAAAATATTTAGTGTTTCTATCCCCGCAGCAAAGGAAATATCATTAGTCTTTTGTTGAAGAAGATTTTCTTCTAAACAAATATCATCCATTAACAAAATATGAGCCTGTGCAACAGTGTCCATCAAAGTAGGAGAAACAACTACTTGAGCTTCCAAAGAATCAACAACGCTCTGAGCATCCTGTACTTTTTATGAACATTACAAAAAATCTGGTAATTCCATTTAGTAAAATGAGCGACAATCTTTTCATGCAATTTCAATAGAATAAATCAAGGAGTCCCAGCTCCTTCATAACTTCATTCCTGATTCACCAAAGTCAAATAAGTATTGTGAGAAGTCCAGACATTAAGAAACATGAAGCGAGACATGCTCAGTTTAATAGTAAAAGCCAATGTAAGAAAAATGGGATTATGATCAAATGTAGCATAACTCAAGTGTTGAACCCGCACAATAGGAAAGTGACTTACAAAAGTAGAATTAGCCAAATACTGATCCAATCTTTGATAAAGAAAACCTCTCCTCCATGTATAAGGAAAGTCAGTGTAAACTAAGTTAAAAAGGCCTTCATTAGAAGAAAAATTAGAGAAACTATTAAGAAGAGAAGGATCAACTCTAACACATCCTTTTATCTCCATAGGTTTTATAATCATATTAAAGTTTCCACGAACAAACCAATTCTCATCAATGAGGCCTCCCATAAGCTCAAGTTTTTGCCAGAGCAAAAATTTATCATGCAACTGAGAACTGGCATATACAAAAGTGCCCCACCCTTGGAAATCTTTAAAACTGATCTGAGTTAAAATGTATTGTTCCTCGTCTTTAATAATGGAAAGAGTGACAGTGGGCTTCAAAAAAACAAAATTTTGTTATTGATATTGCAGTAAGAGCAGTATCCTTTGAATTTGTTCAAAATTCTACTTTTATTAACATGAACCATAGATTCCAAAATAGCAAAAATTAGAAATTTATGGACCCTACAAAGATGTTTGAGCCTACTAAGGGGGTTAGGGTTTGCCACTCTCCTCATACTCCAAACCATAATTTTGAACATGATGATGTAAGCCAACCCTTCTAGAAGATCTAGTAGAGTTAACTAACTGTTCTCCACAGAATGATAAATACCTTCCTGAATAATGTTGCTAGCATTAAGACTAGATAACTCATAATTAGGGTCAATGGAGCAAAAAGATGCAAAAAGAAGTGAATTTGGAGCAAAAAGGACCAAAATGTGGAGAATTGCACTAGGGCGCCGACGGTGNTGTACTTGGTTGCTGATTCGTACTCGATTGCTGGTTGACCTTGATTTGGTGGATTGAGCCAAAAAGCCCAAAATGTCTTCTTGGATCCCATTAGCCCAGCACAATTGTCTTTTGGTCATATAGATAATAGGTGTGATGAAGTGTAACTTAAATGTATATGTGACTTCAAACAAAAATATTTTTTTTTTCTAAACCCTAAAGTAGGAATTATTTCCTAGAAATTCTAAGTTTTAGATATATTTTAAAATATTCTGAATATAAGAAGCTAAGAAAATATTATTATGCAAATAATAATATATGCTTAATAATATGTTTACATCTCATGCTACTTTGAATATATAACTAGAATTCCTCTCAAATTAGACCTCTATTGATTTTTTTTTTCTCGTACTACAATATTATCGAAGTTTGGGCTTGCTTTACCCCCAATAGTAACTTTTTCTTGATTTTAGTTGCTCCAACTTTACTGAATTTGGGGTGATTTTAAGGAATAACATCCCTTGCTCCAAAGATGACAAGTATGGTGCAAAATTCTAATATTCATTTTAAATATATATCATACTATATAGTTATGATCGCTATAGCATTATAATGTTCGAAGCTAATTATAATTATTATAATTAAACCTATAAATGAAAAAAAAGTTATTGAATTCAAGAATGTCCGGGAAAAGTTCTATAAGGAAGTGGCTAACAGAGAGAGAGAGAGAGAGAGAGAGAGCAGTAGACAGACCAAAAAGAAGCATGTCTTATTCATGATATGGATCCTTATTTATAGATCTAGTCCCAATATTTCACAAGTACATATTAGCCCCCTCATTATTAAATTTTCAGTAGAGCTTTCCAGTAATTACAGAGTTATTTGCTTATAATAAGATCAGAAATAGATTTGATTGATAAGGGTTGTTTCTCCAAAGATTGTGGCACGTACCCTGCAATGTGAATAGCATTGGTGTCTATGGGCCTGTCGATTGCTCCTCCTGCGAGAGCCTTGCCTTTAGATGCGACTCCAGGGGCGAAAACTTCGTTCAATTTCTCCTCCCTGATCAACTCCTCGATCAGGCTTCGCAGGTGTCTGTACTCTTTTGTGTCGTGTCCGTGATCTCTATGGTACTTACAATATTTTATGCTATCCCGAAAAAAAGCTCCAACCTTCATCGACGTTGCTTTCCTTAAGAACTCCTTATAGTGGGTGGCGACCACTATTTCTGCCATGGATACCCTAAGTGGGGTTTCACGGAGGACCCCATGAGTATATTGGGGGTGTTCACAATGGTATGATGATCGGTGGTTCTAGGCCTTGATCTGTCGCCTCTGGTCTTCGTGACGCTGGTTGGAGTAATTATTGATGCGGAGTTTTTGTGGTGTGTTGTAAACATATTTCAATACTACAATACACACATGACAACACAAATAATATATATGTTGTTTAATCACAATAAAAATAACTTCAGTATAAATAGTTTTATATTTTAAAATTGATAAGCTGTCAATAGCGCAAGTATACGTATCGCTCAAGTAATAAAGGGCCTTAATGGAGTCCTAAGTATAGATCCCACAGAGAGTTGGAAATTCTTATGGTTATAATGTAAAACACAATGTTCAAATTATAAAAATTTAAGTATGCAAAACAAATTTAAAGTAACTTTAATGTATGCTAAACAAAATGATGTTAAAAGAACTAAGTTAACTAAACCATTTTCTAAACTTCAACAGTAAACTTATTAGGACTAAACAAAATTTTGTAATGAAAAGTTCAAATTTAAGAGAACTTCCTTCCTCTTTACAATGAGCTTATTAATTGTGAAGTAATTAAAATCATTTATAATTATATATAAAATTGAANCGTGCTTTCCCCATGACTTTTGAGTAGTTTTCTCTGTCTTTCTCCTTGTCTCATGATTTGTGAAATGGTAATTTGAATTGGTGAATCCATGAAAATGTTTAAATACTTCGATCTTAATTTACTTTCAATCTGGCCAACTGAATTGTTAAAATATGTTGAGTTTTACAACTAAAGTGAAGATTACATCCAAGATTCAGGGAGGTCAAAGCCCTGGGAAGTTGGGTGTAAATAAATAGGGAAATATTACTATCGGGCGTAGAATTGGAGATTTTAGAGTGAAAGACTAAGATCCTCAATTTGGTCCTATCGTTTGGGTGCTGATGTGTAGATGTTAGCCCTCAGGTGAGGGGAACGTGGGAGCAGTCATATCGTTTGGGTGCTGAAGTGTAGATGTTAGCCCTCAGGCGAGGGGAACGTGGGAGCTCAATTCAATCCTATCGTTTGGGTGTTGAAGTGTAGATGTTAGCCCTCAGGCGAGGGGAACGTGGGAGCTCTAAAGTGAGAGCCGGTATCCTCCCAGCCTAACCGCAGAATCAGTAACCAAGCATAAGATTAGTCAATGTTCTTTATGCCTGAACCAAAGGGTAAAGAATAGGTATGCTATTATTTGGCACAATATAATTGAACTAATTCATTTCATCCATTCACTATAATTTCTTGGCAAGGAGAAGGATGCTTTCTTATATATTGAATATCACAAATTAACCCTAACTTTCTATCATTAGTTATTTATTAGTTATTCAAATTATTTACTTATTTCAATTGCCTATAAAACCTTCATTAGCATAATTAGTTATTTAATAGTTATTAAAATTATATATTTATTTCAATTGCCTACCCTCATTAGTGTAATTAGTTATTTAAGAGTTATTAAAATTACATATTTATTTCAATTGTCTATTAGTGACATATTAGTAAAATTAGTTATTTAAGAGTTTAAAATTACATATTTATTAAATTGCCGCACGTTATTTTCTTTAATTAGTTACTATCCAAATTATCTACATTATTTTAATTGCCTATTAGTGACAGATAAGCAACTTGAACGTTGTTGTAGTTGAAGTATTACTTTTTATTAAATCTTAGTCCGTAGTATTCTATTTCTCCTTGTGGGATCGATATCTAGGACTCCATTAGAGCCCTATATTACTTGAGCGATACGTATACTTNATTAGAGCCCTATATTACTTACGCGATACGCATACTTGCGTTGGCAAATTCGACTTTAACATTATTGAATATTATATCTACACATCTTTATTAAATCAAACATATATATATAAAGTCGCTGTCAAGTTTTTGGCATCGTTGTTGGAATTTAAATCTTCTAGTAGCGTCATCAAATTCTTGTAATTGTTGATTTACAAAAAGGTCGGTCAAGTTTTTGGCGCCGTTGCCGGGGAGAATTTTAGGAGTAACAGACATATTAGAATTATTAAAAAGTTTTTACTTAATTTGCAACGTATCTATATATCTATATATTTATATTTATTTATACTATTGAGTACTAATTTTAAATTGTATGTGCAAATTTGGATCTGAAAATCTTATAACATACGATTTGGAACTAGAATGAACTGTTAGAAAAATTAGAAAATTGGAAAGAAAACCTAGAAATTGTGATACAATGGAAAACATTATGAATGAACACCAACCTAGACCCTTAAGAGATTATGAAAATCCTACAGCATATGAAATTCACTTATCTATCCAAAATCTTGATGTAGCTGCTAATTCATTTGAGCTTAAACCTGCTATTATCTAAATGGTACAAAACAATCAATTTGGAGGTACACCAAATGAAGATCCTAACTTACACCTCGCTAGTTTTTTAGAACTATGTGCTACTTTTAAATATGATAGAGTCTCAAACGATGCTATTAGACTTAGACTTTTTCCTTTTTCACTGAGGGATAAGGCTAAGATGTGGTTAAACTCGTTAGCACCTGGATCTATTAGAACTTAGGGAGACTCTTCTACTAAAATTTCTATCCAAATGTTTCCCTCCATCCAAAACTGATAAACTATGAAATGACATAACATCGTTCTATCAGATTGATGGAGATTCAATATATGAAGCTTGGGAGAGATTTAAATATCTTCTTAGGAAATGCCCTCATCATTCGTTGAAACTGGTTAATAATTCAAACCTTTTATAATGAATTAGTGGAATCTCTTAGATCGATTATAGATGATGCGGCTGGTGGTTCTTTAATATCAAAACCTTTTGATGAGACTTATTCATTAAAAAAAGAAATGACAACCAAAAATTTTCAATGGCCCTCTTAGCGGGTAAATCCTAAAAGAGTAGCTAGCATCCATGATTCTGATGCAATATCTATGTTAGCTTCACAAATTGCTGCAATATCAAAGAAATTAGATCTTTATGGGATGAATTTTTCTTCAACACATCCTATGCTGGAAGAAAATTCATCTGGGCAATTTGTGGATGTTCAACCTTCGTATGAAACCTTAAATGCTATTACTAAACCCAACAACCCATACTCGAACTATTATAACCCAGGTTGGAAGAATCATCCAAATCTTAATTAATAAACAATTCTTTTACAAATCGGCAATGGCCAAACAACTCAGTGAACCCATTAGAAAATTCATCCAACCAAGGAAATGTTAACTATAGACCTTATTATCCTCAAGGATTTAACAATAATACATAAATCAAGGAGAAGAAGTTATCTATGTAAGAGCTGATATTAAACATGGATCAACAATTACATAATCAATGAAATCAATTACAGATTCAAGGAAATCAATTACAAAATAAAGGAACTGCTATTAAGAATATTGAGAACCAATTAGAGCATATCGCTACTGCACTTAGTAACCAAACAATAGGAACTTTTCCGAGTACTGTGGAACCAAATCCTAAAGATCAAGGAAAAGAACAAATCAAGACGATTCAATTACGAAGTGGAAGAGAATTAGAGACAAGAGTACAAAAAGAAATAGAATCTGAAAAAGAAAAAGTGGATAACGAAAAAAAAAGGATCATGAATACCCAAATTTAGAGTATCCATTTACACCAATGAAAGTTACCGTGGAAAAACCTCCACAACTGTTTCCTCAAAGACTGAAGCAACATAAACAGAATAAATAATTTTCAAAATTTTTGGAAATTCTTAAGAAGTTAACGGTGAATATTCTCTTCGTAGAAGCTTTAGAGCAAATGCCCAATTATGTGAAGCTTATGAAAGGTATTCTGAACAAGAAGAGGAAGTTCTCAGATAATAAAACTGTTGCACTTAGCGAAGAGTGTAGTGCAATTATTCAGAAAAAGCTTCCTGAAAAATTAAAAGATCCTCGTAATTTCACTATACCGTGTGCTATCGGTGAAAAATTCTATGGAAGAGCTTTATGTGATTTGGGAGCCTGCATTAACCTTATGCCTCTGTGAATTTTCAAAAGACTAGGATTAGGAGAAGTGTCACCTACTTCTGTAACTCTTTAATTAGTAGATTCGATCAGTTACATATCCTAAGGGAGTTATAGAAGATGTGTTAGTAAAAGTTGACAAATTTATCTTTCCTGTGGATTTCATTATTTTAGATATGGAGGAAGATAAAGAAATACCTATTATTTTAGGGAGAGGTGGATTTTATTGTCTTAGATATGGAGGAAGATAAAGAAATACCTATTATTTTAGGGAGACATTTTTGTGGATTTCATTGTTCTAGATATGGAGGAAGATAAAGAAATACCTATCATTTTAGGGAGACCATTTTTAGCTACTGGAAAAAGCATTTTAGATATAGAGGAAGATAAAAAAATACCTATCATTTTAGGGAGACCATTTTTAGCTACTGGAAAAGCTATGGAGAAAGATAAAGAAATACCTATAATTTTAGGGAGACCTTTTTTAGCTACTGGAAAAGCTATGATAAAGATAAAGAAATACCTATCATTTTAGGGAGACCAGAAAATAAAGAAATACCTATCATTTTAGGGAGACCATTTTTAGCTACTGGAAAAGCTATGATAGATAAAAAAAATACCTATCATTTTAGGGAGACCATTTTTAGCTACTGGAAAAGCTATGATAGATGTCCAAAAATGAGAATTAACTATGTGAGTAAATGATCAAGAAGTGACTTTTAACATTACGAAATCTATGAAATACCCTGCTGTTGAAGGAGAATTAACTATGAAAGTTAACAATCAAGAAATGACTTTTAACATTGTGAAATCTATGAAATACCCTGCTGTTGAAAGAGATAATTGGTCAAGAAGTGACTTTTAACATTGCGAAATCTATGAAATACCCTGTTGTTGAAAGAGATAATGAAAATTGTTGAACATGTACTGAATGAACATTTTAAAGAACATTTCAAAGATAAAAAGTATTTTGAAGAACAATTCAAACAAAGTGATGAAATTATTCTAGACAAATTAGAAAATGAAGAATCAGATTATGTTCAGGAAAGATTTGAAATGTTGGATATTACAGAAAATGCTGATAAGAATCTATTTCCATCAATTATTAAACCAGCTAAACTTGAGTTGAAAATATTACCTAACTACTTGAAGTATGTACTTTTGGGAGACTCATCTACATTACCTGTTATTATATCTTCAGAATTAAATGATTTACAAGAACAAAAACTTTTGGAGACTCGTCTACATTACCTGTTATTATATCTTCAGAATTAAATGATTTGCAAGAGCAAAGACTGTTAGATACATTAAAAATATATAAGAGAGCTTTTGATTGGACCTTTGCAAATATTAAAGGAATCAGTCCTTCGATCTGTATGCATAGAATTATATTAGATGAACACTCTAAACCAAGAGTTGATCCACAAAGGAGGTTAAACCCTATAATGAAAGAAGTAGTAAAAAAGGAAATTTTGAAATGGTTAGACACTGGAATTATATATCTTATTTCAGATAGTGCATGGGTAAGTCCAATTCATTGTGTACCGAAGAAAGGAGGAGTGACTGTTGAAACAAAAGAAAATAATGAGTTGTTACCTATCAGACAAGTCATTGGGTGGCGCATCTGCATTGATTATAGAAAATTAAACACTACCACCAGGAAAGATCATTTTCCCCTACAATTTCTAGATCAAATAGTAGATAGATTTGCTGGGCACAAATATTTTTGTTTATTAGATGGATATACCGGTTACCATCAAATTCCTATTGCTCCTGAGGATCAATAAAAGACAACATTTACTAGTCATTTTGGAATTTTTTCATTTAGAAGAATGCCTTTTGGACTGTGTAATGCACCTGCAACATTCCAGAGATGTATGATGTCCATATTTAGTAAATTAATTGACGATGGGCTGAAAGTATTTATGGATGATTTCTCTGTATTTGGAACATCATTTGATGCATGCTTAATTTATCTTGAAAATTTTTTAGAGTTATGCGAAAGAACTAATTTAGTTTTAAATTGGGAGAAATGTCAATTTATGGTTGTAGGAGGAATTGTGTTAGGGCATAAAATTTCGAAAAATGGTATGGAAATG
>JXCR01134672.1:40545-71509 GCA_002079205.1 Phalaenopsis hybrid cultivar
ATATATATATATATATAAGTGAGGAGAAGCTTGAGGATTTGCCTAATAAAAAATTGGTTTCACTGGACATACCTAAAGGGAAAACTTAAATACATTCCTCAACTTATATTTATGGAATAGATCTTTTTACTGATAGAGTTCTCAAGAAGTTCTTATCTTTTGGATATTCTAAGTGACTTAATATTATAATCTATAGTCATTCATGAAATAAATAGAAAGCTAGAACTCTTAAAACTTGATGACTAGATAATCTGATGGATACAGAGTTAATTCAATTACTTTGAAATTTTCCTGAAAATCTCACTATGACATTTATCTAAATCAAACTTATAGTATTTCTGAATTAAAATATTACTGCAGTAAATCATAACTTTTATATAGTACTAAAATTACTTGAGGACATGTAATTGTTAAGTTTGGGGGATTTTGACCAAAGGAAAATATGTTGAGATTTTCATACCTCTTTTATACTATTTTTAATNGACCAACCAACTTGAATTCTACTAATAACATCTCCATCTATATCGCCATCACTTTGAACAATATACCCGAGATATCTAAAATATTCACATCTTTTAGTAATTTGATCACTGACCAAATGAAAATATGTTGAGATTTTCATACCTATTTTATACTGTTTTTAATGATATTGCACTTTAAAAAAAAATATGTTGAGATTTTCATACCTATTTTACACTATTTTTTATGATATTGCACTTTAAAGATAAGTATTTTTTTTGTTTTGTTGCTGGAATGACGAATTAGGGTCAATGAAGCAAAAAGATGCAAAAAGGAGCGAATTTGAAGCAAAAAGGACCAAAATGTGGAGAATTGCACTAGGGCTCCGACAGCGCCCTCGAGGCCGCCGACGGCGAGATTTTCCCGAGGCTACAGGACAAGTTCTCTAGAAGACCGCCGACGACGCCATCGAGGCCGTCGATGGCTGGATCGACGGTTATGTGGCATCTACAATGGATAAGGCCGAATTTTAGAGGGATGCGTAAGCAACTCTTAGGAAAACTCATCCACATCTTTAAAGAGAACATTTTTGGCTGAAAATAAGAGGAAGAGGAGGAGACTTTTGGAGTCTTGGAGGTTAAAAAGGTTCCATTAGTGTGTAGAGAGCTTGCTAGAGCATGTAATTCTGAGAAATTCTTTAAGAAATTGTAAGAGTGGAGGGAAAGTGAGAGATTTCTTACTCCTTGCTACTTCGAAGAGGAATTCTGTGTTCTGTAAAGAAAGGAAGAGACTCAGAGGAACTTCAAGGAGTGTTCTTGGGGAGAAATTTAGAGATAAGTTATTTACTTGTTATAGTTTGTATTGCTTTAATTTTATATATGAATTCCGAGTTGTGTTGTGCTTTCCCCATGAGTTCTGAGTAGTTTTCTCTATCTTTCTCCTTGTCTTAAGATTTGTGAAATGGTGATTTGAATTGATGAAGTCATGAAAATGTTTAAGAAATTGTAATGATCTTTTCACTTCGATCTTAATTTACTTTTAATCTAGTCAATTGAATTTTTAAAATATGTTGAGTTTTACAACTAAAGTGAAGATTATATCCATGATTCAGGGACGTCAAAGCCCTTGGAAGTTGGGTGCAAATAAATAGGGAAATATTACTATCGGGCGTAGAATTGAAAATTTTAGAGTGACAGACTAAAATCCCCAATTCGGTCCTATCGTTTGGGTGCTGATGTGTAGATGTTAGCCCTCAGGTGAGGAGAACGTGGGAGTTCTGAAGTGAGAGCCTGTATCCTCCCAGCCTAGCCGCAAAATCAGTAACCAAGCATAAAATTATTCAATGTTCTTTATGCCTGGACCAAAGGGTAAAGAATAGGTATGCTCCTATTTGGCACAATGTAATTTTCCTCTAGGATCTTATGGATATAATGATTTTGATTTCAGCTACGTTTTCACTCTTTCTGGTGATAACATAACTGATTATGACCAATCTAGCTTTGATCTTGATCCCTAAAATGATCCTCAAATCATACTCGAGTCCGATGACCTCGTTGTGAAGTCCAAAGAAGACATCAATAATACCGCTTACGGCAACATCGATAACGAGGAGCCAATTCTCGAGCATCATGGTACACCGCCTACCATCAACTTAGATTTTTTCGAAGAAGAGGAAAAGACACCAGAAGATTCAACAATAATTTCTTAAGAAGAAGAAATCACAAAAGTTAACTTAAGGACCGAAAAAGTGGTACCACCAAGAATAGCTCCAACAGACAAAGGAAAACATATAATGACTCGAGAAGAGATACCCCCACCTCCACCAGTGGAAGAACAACATGATCAAGATAAAATAAGAGGATCATACAAAGTAGAATACAACATGCTAGCTCATCTTAGGAAGTTGCCGGCCCAATTAAGCATCTATGACACTCTGATCCTGTCAAAGGAGATGAGAGAGTCTTTGGTTACGGCTTTGCTAGACCCAAAAATTTGCTTAGCTCAGTTGGCCAGTACATCCTCAAATGAAGTTTGCTCGTTGAAAGAATAGTTAGAGGAAACCTTCACAGATGAAGACTTGTTACTCAATACCGCCGACCACAACCGTCCACTCTACATCTTCGTCAACATCGTTTGATTTATGTTATCTAGAGTTTTAGTGGATCCTGGAACATCTCTTAACTTGATGAGCATACGGACATTGGTCTATTTGGATATTGAAGCTCAAAAGCTTATGGCCGATAAGATGAGGTTAATAGGATTCATCCAAAAGGGAGAAAGAGCCCTCGGATCAATTACATTACTTATGAAGGTTGGAGAACTTGTGACAACTGCTAAAATTCTTATCATCAACGTCGAGACATGATCAAGAAAATTGCATCAAGGGAGTCCTACAACCATTTTTAGTGCATGAAGTTGGTATCCACGAAGATGTTGCCTACTACGCGCCTCCAAAGAAGACTGTCTTCTCTCGTGAAGTTATGACAAACAAAGATGAAGATTCAGAAGAATTATAAAGAGGCCATTCCACTCCGCTTCAGCAATCTTCCACCACTCCCTTACAATGAGTTGGTGAAAGTTCTTTTAGTTCGCGCACCCGAGGTGGAGGTCGCGGATGTGGACGAGGAAGGACCAATTTAATTTTTGAGCGGACTAGGCCAACTATCAACATTGGTAATGAAGATAGTTCTAAAGATGAAATAATGATGACAAGATGGAAGAGACCTCAGTACGAGATATCTCTAAAAGATATAGAAAAGAATGAATATGAAACAATGTATGATCGGATAAACCACTATGTGAATGCTATGACTCTCACTCCAATTCTCCCTCAAAAGGTTGAGAGTTTAGATGTCAAGGAAGTCCGTAGTATTGGTTCAAAGCCGATCAAATTTTATCGTGCTTCTACCTCTACTGAGCTTGAAAAACATGTAAATTTGGATGTTGATTCTAATGAATTAATGGAATTGCCTTTTAGTTACTTCTCGCCTGGTGTTCAAAAGTTAATTCAACAGGTACACTTACCAAAACAAATGCCAAAAGATAAATTTCAACTTTTTGAAAACCTATGGAATGGTAAAAGTTGAACTCCAAATTCAAAAGAGGGACTCAAATTTGGTACAGTCGGATCAGTTGATGATTCTGAATTTTGCATGGTTGTTACTGGTGAGTCAGAAGAGGATTGCCTCGATAAAGAGGATGACTCTACTGATCAACTAATAGAAGATGCTCCACTAGAATTTGGGGAGGAAATTAAATCTACTATTGATGAATTAAAAATGATTAACCTCGGGACTGAAGAACAACCCCGACCCACATTTATAAGTTCTTTACTCAATGAAGAAGAATCTGCAAAATTGATCAAACTATTAACAAAATTCAAAGATTGCTTCGCATGGAGCTACAATGAAATGTCAGGACTGTCAACAGAGGTTGCAGTCCATAAACTTAGAGTGGACAAGATTATAAACCCAGTAAAACAAGCCCCAAGGAGAATGCGCCTCAAAATAGAACAACAAGTCATCGCTGAGGTGAAGAAATTAATAGACGCCAACTTTGTTAAAGAGGAGAAATACCCCACGTGGTTAGCTAATATTGTACCTGTTAAGAAGAAAAATGGACAGATTCGTGTTTGTGTCGACTTCAGCGATTTGAACAAGGCAAGTCCAAAAGACAAGTTTCTACTACCTATCCTAGAGATGATGGTGGATATCGCTTCAACACAAGAAATTTTCTCCTTCATGGACGGATCGTTGGGATACAAACAAATCAAGTGGCTCCCGAGGATGCAGTACTTACAGCCTTCAGAACACCTATTGGAACTTTCTGCTACATAGTGATGTTGTTTGGCCTAAAGAGCGCTGGACTAACATATCAGCGTGCAATGATGAAAATTTTTGACAACCACATTCACAACCAAGTAGAATGCTACGTAGATGATTTGGTCATCAAAAGTAAACAAAAAATAGACCATTTTTACGATTTAAGGATTGTGTTTAAATGGTTACGATGATACAACCTTAAAATGACTCCCTTAAAGTGCACCTTTGGTGTTACCTCCGGGAAATCTCTAGGATTCGTTGTCCGTCATCGGGGAATTGAGATCGACCCGGATAAGATTAAAGCTATCTTGGAAATGCCTCCCCCTAAAACCTTAAAATAACTATGTTCCTTCCAAGGAATGTTGGCATATCTTAGACGCTTTATTTCTAATTTCTCAGGTAGGTGTAAGCCTTTCTCGGCATTAATTAAAAAGGATGCCAAATTTGTTTGGGAAGAGAAATGTCAGCGGGCTTTCAAAAAAGTTAAACAATATTTAATGACACCTCTTTTGGCAGCCCTTATCCCAGGGAAACTGCTGATACTTTATACCGCGACCTTACACGACTCTCTCGGAGCCCTGTTAGCTCAAGTTAATGATGATGGTAAATAAAATACATTATACTGCTTAAGTCGACGCCTAATACTGATGGAAGTAAGGTATTCAACTATTAAGAAGCATTGTCTGACGTTAATTTTTGCTGTCCAAAAGCTTAGACATTACATGCTTTCTCATAAGATTACTTTGATTTCGAAAGTTAATCCGTTGCAATATCTGATTACCCGACCAACACTCTCCGGACGTTTAGCAAGATGGTCAATGATCTTATTGTAATTTGATATAAATTTTGTTCCCCTCCATGCTATCAAGGGATAGATATTAGTTAGCTGGGTCTTCTCTCAACGACGAGTTGCCAGAAGAGCAAATATTACAAACAGAATTCTTAAGTGCGCAACGCTGGGAAATATACTTCGACAATGCTTTATCAGCCAGAAAAGACAAAGGATCAGGTGCAGTTATACCAAGAAAAGCAAAGATTGGTTTGATCTTTATCACACTAGATAAGGGTATGCTGAGGTTCTCAAACCACCTGACAAAGCCGTGCACCAACAATGAAGCAGAATATGAAGCTTTAATCACTAGGTTGGAAATGAGAATCTCAATGGATATAACAAACATTGCCATTTATGGCGACTTCCAACTCATCATCCAGCAAGTCGTCGGACAATACAAAATTTAGAAGCCAAGATTAGCAGAATACCATCAGTACACGATGAAGCTCCTGAAGCAGATTCCCGATGTAACTTTCTACCGGATTCTTAGGGGAGATAATGCCCATGCCGACACTTTAGCAAAACTCACTAAGCAAATGGCGTGTCCCCCGGACGATTCCATTGAATTCATAGTGCATGGAAGACGAGTCTTGTCTCGGATCCACTTCAAAACTCTACACAAGCTTGGAAAATAAGAAATAATAAATATAGTTTCAGACATCAAGGAAGATTAACACAAGCCATTAATAGAATATTTGCATAATGGAAAGCTACCAGAAGACAAGTCTGAGGTGTACCACATCACAAGAAGGGCTATGTCTTACGCCTTGACGAGAAATGTCCTCTACAGAAGATCATTCAACCAGATGTGGCTACGGTGGTTGAGCAGAGTCGAAGTAAGGAATATTGTCAAAGAGGTACATGCTGATTTGTATGCCGCTCACCATTCAGGGCCAAAAATGAAAATGAAGATCAAAATACTTGGGTAATACTAGTCAGCAATGATGTCTGATTGCATGGATACAACCAGAAGATGTCACTAATGCCAAGTGCATGGGGTGGTCTTACACTAGCCTCAAAATGTGCTACACCCAACTGTTGCCTTGTGGCCATTCGAGTGTTGGGGCACAGACATAATAGGTTTGATAGACCCTCCATCTTCCAGAGGACATAGGTTTATTCTTGCCGCTACAGATTACTTTTCTAAATGGGCAAAGGAAGTACCGTTACGTGAGGTTACGGTACAGCATGTCCTTCAATTTTTCAATAGCCAAATTGTCTACTATTTCGGAGTACCGCGAAGAATAATTTCCGACAATGGGATAGCTTTCAAAAGTACAACGATCAATAATTTTGTCAAAAGACATGAGATAGATTGGAGATACTCTATGATTTACTATCCTAGAGCAAAAGGTCTAGCCGAGGCTTTCAACAAAACACTGGTACAGATTTTCAAGAAAACACTGGATAAAAACAAAAGGGATTGACACAACAAACTATTAGAAGCCTTGTGGGCCTACCAGACAACTTTTAGGACTCTCACTCAGTGTACACCTTATATGCTCGTATATGGGTCCGAGGTCGTGCTACCGCTAGAAATCCATACACCATCTCTCAGAGTCGTCGTTGCCAACCAACTCAAAATGGAAGAAAGCGCAAAACTCACACTTGAAGAACTGGAAATCCTTGAGGGAAAACGACTAGAAGCACAATAACATTTGGAGCTTTACCAGTGAAAGATGGTACTAGCCCATGACAAATTGGTCCACCCAAGGACATTTAAAGTTGGTGACCTCGTACTTGTGCTCAAAAGGGCTATTCTTGCATGCCGCAAAATAGGTAGAAAATTCGAGCCAACTTGGGAGGCACCATTTGTCATTGAAAAGGTCTATACAAGAGGAGCCTACCAGTTAGTGGACTTCTAGGGCAAAAGACCCATGTTACCAATAAATGGACGATATCTGAAAACTTACTATGCAACCTAACGCCGCTTGCCTCTGCTTGTTTTGAAAATTTGGAAACTTTGATTGTTTTATGGTTATCTATGTTGTCAAATGTCTATGACCGTGTCCAAATTTCGTAATTATTCTCATTATACTAAAAATTTTAAGAAATAAATTTTAAACTTCAAATTTTCTTTTTTCCACTTTTGAGTATAATGTTCCACTAAATTAAACAAAACTCATACATAAAATAAATAATTCATTTCACCAAAATAAACTAAAATTTACTTTAATAAATACTTTATTTTGTTCTTGTTCGTGACAAGTTTTGGACCACTGACGTTTTTCCTGTCGTCTGCAGAAAAATGTCGGGACAGAGGCTGATCTTTGCTTTCTAGGATGGCTGGAGCCTCGCACTAAATAAGGAGATGGCGCCGCAGGGATTGCCAAGTTGACATAGACTACGAAGTTGACATGGATTTTAACCAAGTTGACATGGACTACGAATGTCCTCTCATGGATGTAATCAGCTGCAAAGAGAAAGAGGGATTGCCTTCACTACTGAGAGTGACCGCTAAAGATAATGTATCACACAAAGTCAAGAATGTGACAACAGAGCAGGATCCGATGGAAGGGTCCAGCCGTCTGCCCTCCACGGTAGCTACACCAGTAAGGGGCCTAGTAGCCGCCAATAACGAACGACTGCCAAGTACTTCACTTCGCAAGACGCAGCCAGGAACGCCAACTGCAAGAAGTAGAGAGCTTTTTTACGACAGGAATGTAGACATCAAAGAGAGACAAACAACTCGCTCACCCCTATTCCTGAGGGGCACATTTAAGATCCAGACCTGAAAAAAACTTCTGCTAGCCTACCTACCACGGATGAATAATTAGGATTCGTGACAAAGTCAGATACCCTCTCAGTTTCAGATGTTTTATGTAAGACTTGCTCGACGTGCAACGTTGAAATACCGGCCGAGACATCAGTCACAAGCGCGTTTGTAGAATGCCCAGATTGTAATGTTCTACATTTACAACACTTTAGTACATTGGAAGAGTATATTGCAAGCATCAATGGGTCTCAAACTTCAGATTTTATGATAGATGAGCCATATGTCCCATTGGGGACAGATCAATATGTATCATGGAGCCAAGGGTCGTACATCCCGCTAGAGGCGGAGTCTCATGTTCCAGATTAACCAGCGCCAATTTGGGTTCCTGCCAATGCTCGAAGGAAAGAACGCTCACGACAGCTGCCAACCCCTAGTATGATAGAATACTACAAGATAAGTGAAGTAAATAAAAGAGAATTCGAGTTTTATGAAGAAGTTCAGGGAAAGTTCATCAACATATTGGAAGGCCTGAAGCTGTATACCAAGGTTTTCTCCGAAAGTGATGAAAGAAGCATTCTGGACTGTATCTTTGATTTAAGAGATAAAGGTAGAGCGGGCCTTCTCATGGAAAGAACATATTCTGAGTCAAAGAAATGTATGAGAGGAAAAGGAAGATTCACCATCTAGTGCGGCTGTTGTTACAACTTCACAAATGACTGACAAGGGAATCCGCATGGGATTCTCAGACACAATCAAGTAGATCTGTTACCGCCAATTATAAAGTGGATAATAAAATGAATGGTCAAATGGAATATTCTACCTGTTATCTGCATTTCCAATAGTTTTATTATCAATATCTATGAAGAGGTTGATTGCATTCCTCCACACATTTATCATCATGATTTTGTGAGGCCCTTCTGCACAATTTCATTTATGAGCAAGGGCAATATTTTATTTTGGAAAGAAATTGATGTCGTCGGCCCTGGTGAGCTCAGAGGTTCTATGGAGATTCCTCTACTAGTCGGTTCAGTACTCGTTCTTAAAGGCAACAGTGCAGACGTTGTCAAACATTGCATTCCAGGGGTACGACACGATACGGTGTCTGTGACTTTCCGCAGGATGGATGACAGCACAATGCCATATGAATTTTAGCAGGACCCGGAACTAAAACAGCTACTACCATACGAGCTATGAGAGGGTTGTACCTCTAAGTACATGCGAAGGGAACTCTTATCCTGGAGCATGACTTAGAAGGTCTGCTTGATCAGGAGCTCGTCATACTTAGTACAGACGATCAGAGGGTTCACTTTTTTTTAGCAACATCATATGTATATGATATATTCAGCGTACCATGTATTCATAACATGAGATGTTCTGAATGTATTTCAACATGGACTACATATTGTACCTTTTGAGGCTTTAGCCTAGGTTCGATCTGTGAGATCTTTTTATTGAAGCAGATTAATGAAAATTTTTCTCAGGAACATGCCTTCTTATCAGTTGCCTTTTTGTGTAATGGATGAAAGTCACGAACCACACGTTGGTTCAGAGTTTCAATGAACAAAGAATGAAACAACAAATCTTTAACAATAAATAAAATTTAAATAAGAATAATCACCAATGAATAAACAACAAAACAAAATTCTTTTAAAAAAAATCAACTAATTAAAATTAAAACTTTAAAGACATATTTTGAAAAAAATTAAATTTGATAAAAATATATTGAGTGGATTCTCTCATTTTTAGAGTTTCTTACGCTTTGTGCGCGCAGCACAACCATCTTTATCTGCATTAACTCTCTTCACATCCCCACAGAATTTTTCATTATGCACAAAACCCACAAAGCTCTACAAATCTTCTTCAACAAAATCAACCTTTCCACATGACACACTTCTGCAAATTCAACACGACAAGCTCTTCGTAAAATTCAATTCTCCTTTTGAGTCAGTACCTAAATTCTGATTCTCCTTGAGATTGATACCTAAATTTCAATTCTCACATTTTCGAGTCAGTACCTAAATTATGATTCTTATCTTTTGAGGTCGATACCAAAATTTTGACTCTCTCCTTGAGATGAATACTTAAATTTCAATTCTCACATTTTTTAGTCAGTACATAAACTATGATTCTCATCTTTTGAGGTCGATACCTAAAATTTCGACTCTCTCCTTGAGAATGATACCTAAATTTCAATTCTCCCTTCGAGTCAGTAGCAAAATTCTGATTCTCATCTTTCGAGGTCGATACCTAAATTTCGACTCTCTTCTCGGAATTGATACCTAAGTTTAAATTCTCCTTTCGAGTCAGTACCTAAATTCTGATTCTCATCTTTTGAGGTCAATACCTAAATTTCGACCCTCTCATTGAGATTGATACCTAAATTTCAATTCTCACATTTTTGAGTCAGTACCTAAATTCTGATTCTTATCTTTTGAGGTCGATACCTAATTTTAGACTCTCTCCTTGAGATTGATACCTAAATTTCAATTCTCACATTTTCGAGTTAGTACCTAAATTCTGGTTTTCATCTTTTGAGGTCGATACGTAAATTTTGACTCTCTCCTTGAGATTGATACCTAAATTTCAATTCTCACATTTTTGAGTCAGTACCTAAATTCTGATTCTCATCTTTTGAGGTCAATACCTAAATTTTGACTCTCTCTCCTTAAGATTGATACTTAAATTTCAAATCTCATCTTCGAATTAGTACCAAACTTCTGATTCTCATCTTTTGAGGTCGATACCTAAATTTTGACTCTCCTTGAGATTGATACCTAAATTTCAAATCTCATTTTTGAATCAGTACCTAAATACTGATTCTCGTCTTTTGATGTCAGTACCTAAATTTCAATTCTCCTTTCGAGTCAGTACCTAAATTCTGATTCTCATTTTTTGAGGTTGATCCCTAAATTTCGACTCTCTTCTTGGAATTGATACCTATGTTTCAATTCTCCTTTCGAATTAGTACCTAAATTGTGATTCTCATCTTTTGAGATCAATACCTAAATTTCGACTCTCTCATTGAGATTGATACCTAAATTTCAATTCTCACATTTTTGAGTCAGTACCTAAATTCTGATTCTCATCTTTTGAGGTCGATACCTAAATTTTGACTCTCTCCTTGAGATTGATACCTAAATTTAAATTCTCACATTTTTAAGTTAGTACCTAAATTTTGATTCTCATCTTTTGAGGTCAATACGTAAATTTTGAGTCTCTCCTTGAGATTGATACCTAAATTTCAATTCTCACATTTTTTAGTCAGTACCAAAATTCTGATTTTCATCTTTTGAGGTCGATACCTAAATTTTGACTCTCTCCTTGAGATTTATACCTAAATTTCAAATCTCATCTTTGAATTAGTACATAAATTCTGATTCTCATCTTTTGAGGTCGATACATAAGCTTTGACTCTCTCCTTGAGATTGATACCATTCTCACATTTTCGAGTCAGTACCTAAATTCTGATTCTCATATTTTGATGTCAATACCTAAATTTTGACTCTCTCCCTCAGATTGATACCTAAATTTCAAATCTCATTTTTGAATGAGTACCTAAATGCTGATTCTCGTCTTTTGAGGTCGATACCTAAATTTTGACTCTCTCCTTGAGATTGAAACCTAAATTTCAAATCTCATCTTCGAATTAGTACCTAAATTCTAATTCTCATCTTTCGAGGTTGATACCCAAATTTCGACACTCTCCCGGAGAATGATACCTAAATTTCAAATCTCATTTTTGGATCAGTACCTAAATTTTGATTCTCATCTTTTAAGGTCGATACCTAAATTCCGACTCTTCCTTTATTTTTGGAATTGATACTTAAATTAAAAAATGAGGCTCAAAATCAAGTAATTTACCAAAAATAAATTTTATTTTTCCTAAGTGTTTCTGATCACAAGGAACTCAAAAAACCACTTTTCATGATTTTTTCAAGTATATTTATCTTATTATAATTATTTCTGTACAAAAATACAAGCTTTCTTAAAAAATTCACTTTAGAGCTCAAACTAAGCGAAACAATTTTCAATTTTTTATAGTGGGTAGATATGTTTTTATGAGCAATGTGGAGTTGATTTTGTTAATTTTTTATATTTATTTAATTTACACAAATTAATACAAGGTATTCACATTTAACTAAGTATAGAAATTTACAAAATGATTCAAAGCATCACAATATTTTTCCTAGACTTCTCTGGCCACAAGAAACCTACTAAAATTGTTCTCATGATTTTCCAAGTGATATTTTGATTTATATAATTAAAATAAGCCAAAATAGTCACCTTAGCTTGAAAATAAGCATAGAGATGCTCTCTGACCTTGGAAAAATCAGAGAACATCTCCTCTGTGATGGAGAATAAACCCTCATATTTTCAAGTTATGGTGAAATATTTTAAGCCACGGAGAATTAAAATACGACAGTGGGTATTTAATTCATTAAAAATAATAAATTTAAAAAATAATATTTATTATTGGTCCACATTATTCTCCTCTTTTCATTGAGTAAGGGGGAATTTTTCTTTTATTTTTATGAACTTTCTAGAGAAAGATATGGATTTTTTAAATTTAGGCATTTAAAATATTTCAAAATTCCATATTGTTCTACTTATCCTCGCGGCGCAAACTCCTTCTCGTCCGCTCCGAAGGCTCCACACGTCATTCTATCACTCACGTAGCCTCCACGTACACCGCGCTTTATGCACCATGGGTTTGTCCAGCTTGATATCCTCATTCTCTTAAATACACACGTGATCGGACGACTCTCCGTTATCGTTCCCAAGCGACCTAGCCCGTGAGCCGTTCACACTAAAACCTAAGATCTTGGCCTAGACTCAACCAAATAACATGGGGTTTGTTTCTAAACCTTCATCTACTCAAGATGAGCTTATCTATATGGATTACACTGTATGAAATACAGAAAATACATATGGAGAGTAAAAATAAGCTCGGATTAGGGTTAGGGTTTAATACCTTCATCTGAGAGGGGAGGCCTCAATCAGATAGTTGTGGTTACTTCATTTGGTCCCATTGAACCTCCGAATGAGGTCCCAAGCCTTGGTGAATGGTCTAGTTAGGAATTCGATGAAAGTGGTTGTCAGGTGTTGGTCTAGATCTAGGTTAGAGGCTATTCGAGAGTGGGCTTTGTGGGAAATCAACTTCTCTCACCGTAGGGATGGTGTGCGCACAAGTAATTGAAGTTTGGTGAGTTGTGGAGCTGTGGGGAGTTCTGTCCTGGTTTTGGCAGAAATTTGAGCTCAAAATTGTGCTTCCACATTAAGGATTAATGGGGGAAAATGGTGGGCTTGAACTGAGGAGGTCTTAGGGAGTCTCGGAGAGAAATTTAGCAGTTTCCTTAAGAAAATTTCAGCTCTTCTTTTCTTTTCCATGGAGGTGAGGTTTAAATAAAATGGTCTAGGGTGGCTTTCATGACCAATTGAGGGGTGCAAAATGGTGTTTAGGTGGAGGGTTTTGAAGTGCTAAAGCCAATTAGAATTGGCCATCTCAGATGGGTGAGTTTGGGATAGAATTTTGGCTTGGGGCTCTTGATTTTGGAATTTTCTGGACACTAAGCTAGTCGGCAAGGCTAGGGGAGGTGGCCAGGAGGTCAGGTGAGCTAGTGGGAGGGTTAATTATAATTAAACCTCAATGGCAAGTGATGATGTGGAAGATTTTTGGTTAAGGCCCATATATGGGCATCCATAGATCACCATGGCTGTTCCAAGTTATCCTGGTCAATAGAGTGTGCTTAGTAGCTGTGGAGTCATCAATTTGGTGGCTTTGAGATGGCTACGTTAATTTTAGTGCATGGATCCAATTTGGGTCCAAATGGATAAGACTTGGGTTTGGGTTTGGTTAGCCTTGAATTTGAGCCCAATTTATTGATCAAAATTTTGTAGATGATTGTTATGAAGATTTTTGGTGAAGGATTGAAGTGATTTTTGAGTCCAAATTAGAAGCTCAATTTGAAGGATTTTGGGATTTTGGTCAATTTGGGCATGTTAGACTAGATTTAGGTCTAGGTTAGGCTAAGATTGAGTGAGGTTCAAAGTGAATGTTCAAAATGGTCTACAAAAATGTCATGAAGAGTTTTCAACATAAATTGGGTGCCAATTTTGGGGTTAAGGCAATCAATTTGCTGGAATTTGGGGACATAGCCAATTTGGGGTAAATTTCAGAATTTTTGGACTTGGGTTGAAATTAAATGAAATTGAGGCTTCACCAAGGTCAAATTAATGTTAGTTTTGGTGTGTAGGAGTGTTATAAAAGATTTAGGATCCAATTTGGGGCAAATTAAGTAGGCTATGGGGTTCAATTTGGTAGGATTAACTCATAGGGCCAAAATTGGGGTTTGACTTAGATCAAAATTGAGCTCAAAGAAGGGGCCAATTAGGCTTCGATTTAGTTAATATTGGTCATATGAAATGTCAATTTGAGTTTTGAATTGAAATTATGGGGAATTGGAACCAAATTGATGGACATTTAAGGTGAATTTGGGGAAATTGGGCCTTTAAAAGCAATTTTTGGGGTTTTGGTCAAAATTGTCAAATTGGCCAAATTGGTTTCAATTGAAGGTTTCAAATTGGTTTTGGAGATTTTTTAAGTGATTTTGGAGGTTTTGGAAAAGTTTGGGGTGCCAAGGGTATTTTTTGTAATTTTTGTAATTTTGGGGGTATTTTGGTAATTTTGAAATTATCAATAATTTTGGCTAATTTGGATATTTTAAAATGGTTTGAAATGATTTTTGGACAAATTTGGATATTTTGAGTAAATTTGGGAATTTTTGGCCAAATTTAAGGTTTCAAGTGCATTTAGGTAATTTGGGTGGATTTAGGGGCAAAAGGTCAAGTTAGGTATTTTTGGTAGAATTGGGAAGCCAACCACCATATGTGAACTATGGACCAATAGAATCCCCATTTAAGTTCTCTATGTACTGGTCTTAGCTAAACCATAGCCTAGGGCTAGTGGGTTTAGGGGACCATCTACATGAGTCTCCCAAAATATCAAGGGATCAAAGTTAGCAATTTTGGATTTTAAGATTCTAAGTGATCGTGGGCGAGAGTGAGTGTGGGTGAGTGAACTAGCTCCAAACCAACACCCAGTGCTAACCCTAAGGTCAGACAGTCCTATGGGGGCTCATCTTGAGCTCCTTCATATTGACCCAATCTACCAAGTGCTAGAGGCTAGGACAAATATGTGGAACTTCAAGTTGAGCAAGGAGGAGTTTAGAATTTCTAATGGTGATGGTTCCTTTCTAGTTTTCTAAAAATAGTTAACAGGAAAGTCCTATGGCTAGACCTTATGTAAATAAAGATGGAAAACTAAACATCAACTAAAAATGTGGTCAACAATTGTACTCTCTAACTTTTCAGCTCACTCTCCTTTTGAATTTCTCCTCATTTTATGGGTTGAAGTTAAAATTATGAGGAAAAGAGATTTCATTGTTAAAATCAACCTGACTAATCCAATTACATGTTTAATTAAATTGATTATTTTCCTAAAATTTGTTTTCCCCTCCAAAATTATTATTCCAGTTAAAGTTTGAATAATTTTCCCAACTTGGGTTGTGATAATCTGAAAAAGGATTGTGTATCTCATGGCCATTTTTAATCTGTTGTCCAAATAAATTTTTCTAAATAATTGAGGTTCTTTGCCTAGCATTATAATCTGAATCTGAATATTCATAATTTTGTCTATCCACCTTTTCTACATTAAATTCATAGAGTCTTTTCTTATTCATCATCCTCCTAAAAGTTCTCTTTAAAATTGAGTCATATAATCCAAGGTTTGTAGCTCCTAAACTACATATACAAATCTAAAAACTTAATTAATAAGAAAGGTAACAAAAATATTTTTGGTATTTTTGATTTCTCTAGAAAACGAACACACAATAATTAAATACACTATATAGTAATATTATAATTTCCAAATCTAAGTCTTACAGGTTTAACTAATATTCTCCTAAAGTTCTTACCATCCCTTCCCCGGTAATAGAGCCAAAAATTTGACACATCCCAAAATTACGTAGTAATTTAACTTCTAAAAATATGTCCAAAAACTTGACACAATTTATATTAAGTGGTTAGTGTGCAAAATCAAGATGTTATAAAATATAGAAAATAGTTTACACTATAGGGGTTCTAAGCAATTGCATGTATTGCTTGAAGTAATATAGGACTTTCTTAAAAAAATTCAGTATCGATCCCACAGAGAAGCGAGGTAAGAAATCCCTTAGGCTAATTCTAATCTACTACAATCAGACCTTAGTCTGGAAGGTGAAAATTCTTAAGATGATAACTTAAAAAATAATATTCAAACTATTAAAACTAAAGTAGAAAAGGACAAGTTAAAATGAGTTTAATGCATGCTAACTGAAGTGTAACTAAAAGAATTAAGTTTATTAAACGAATTTCTAAACTTCAAAGTTAAATTTACTAAAACTAAACAAGGTTTTGTAATGAAGAGTTCAAATTTAAGAAAGTATCCTCCCCCTTTACAATGAGTTTATGGTTAGTGGAGTAATTAAAATTGTTTAAAATTATATCAAATTGTATTGTGCTAAATTGGAGCAATCCTATTCTTTACCCTCTGTCAAGTGCATAAAGAAAATTAGCTAATCTAGAGTTTGGTCCCTAAATTTGTGGTTAGGTTAGGGAGATACTGGCTCTCACTCTAGAGCTCCCACTCCCGTGCCTGAGGTCTAACATCTCGCTTTAGTTTCCAAACAACTGGATCAAATTGAGGATTTTAGTCTGTTACAAAAATCTCCCATTTACACCTATTAAAATATATTTCCTTATTTATTTGCACTCAACCCCATGGACTCGATTCTCATCCATGAAATTGAATGTGGCTCTCACCTTGTTGTAGAAAGCATAACCCTTTCGGATCTTATGTTTATTAACAAATTTTAACATTTCAATTGGCTAGATCTAAATGTAAATAAAGATCAAAATTCAAATCATCACAATTTTGACATTTAAAACCTTACACAATAATATTAATTCTTCACAAAACCATATCTTATTGTAAAGAGAAGGACAAAGAATATTATTCAGAATTCATGAGAAGATATGACAACAAATGGATTTTATATATGAAAATAAGTTTACAAAATAAAGAAATAAAAGAACAAAACTTATCTCAAACTCCTCCTCGAGCAAATCCCTTTAATTTTACTTGAAGCACTTTCTCTTTTTACAATCAACACTAAATTCTATCTATGAAGTGTAATGAAGAAGAAATCCTTCACTTTTTCTCTCCTCTTACAATTCTTAAAGAAAATCCTCTCTGCACACAAGAATCCACACCACATGCAATATGACAAGACACCAAACGACACCACAGGACATGACACCACACGGCAAGACACCCCCACCATGAGAGGAGACAACCCCCCTATTTTTAAGAGACACAAAATTCCTTCTTTTTCCCAAAAGACGCATCTTTTCATTCCAAGAGACAAATCTTTTCATCCAAGAGACATATCTCATCATTCAAGAGCTATTCCCAAGTGTCTAAATTCATTTAACCTCTCCATGGTGTGATTGATTTAATTAGAGCCTTATAGAACATCTTAAAATAGTAAAAAACCACCAAAAAGTCGTCTATAACCATCTTTGGTGCCTTTGACGTCAGTTTTGGCGCTTGTTCTCTGAAATTTGGCACCCTTTGTGCCTGTTCTTTGGATTTTGACACCTCTGGCGCCAATTCTGGTGCCACTGGAGCCACCCTGCAACAGCTCCACCGCTTCGTCCCGTTTCAGTTATGTTTCACTCCTAACAGTTATACGTTCAAGATAAGCATGAAAACAACCTTTCTTTAAATTTTAATTTAATTCAAAAACATGGGAGGAATGTAAAGGAAATTAAACATAAAAAGATATATCGAAATGTGTCAGGTCAGAATTTTCTTTCTTTCTCATTTTTACTCTAAATTCCATCATTTTTCCTTCCTTTTCTCTAAAATTTTGTTTTTTGTACCTAAAGCCAAAAATATACAAAATACCTTCTTTTAAAGTGTAATATCACTATAAATGAGCATAAATATATATATGAAAAAATAGGTAATTTTTAGGCGTGTCGGGCGCCGGTCTTACCGTAAACTAGCTCTTAGGTGTCAAGTTTGGCACCTAGACACCAGTGCCCAAATAAGCACCTCTTCACCTTAGGACCAAATAACACATCCCAACCTCATTTTGATCATTAAATTAGTGTTTAGAGCCTCCTCTAATCAAGTAGATCTGATTACTACAAAATACGGTCAACATAACAACAAAAATTAGTACACAGCCTCCCATGAAGCAGTTGATTTAACGTCATCAGCTCGACGTATCCAATGTTTACTCTAGTTGACCCAATATTAGGAATTCATCATACAAAAACTTGTTTCCACTTATGTAATGTTTCAATCTACGTTTTTTTACATTCTAAATTTGTTTAGGTTTTGGATCTTTAATATCCATAACACCCAAAGAATAGACTTTTATTACAATAAATGGCCTCGACCACTTAGACTTAAGTTTTTTAGGAAAATAAATTCAATCTCGTATTATATAGTAAAACTTCTTGTCTAGGCAAGAAATCTTTTTTTAAAATCTTCCAATCATGCCAAATTTTCATCTTTTCCTTATAAATTTTTGGATTCTCATAAGATTCATTTTTAATCTCCTCAAGCTCATTTAATTGCAATAATCATTTCTCTCCATTCTTCAAATTATAATTAAAATCCTTTATAGCCACATAAGCTTTATGCTTTGGTTCAACTGGCAAGTGAGAAGCCTTTCCAAATATGAGCCTATATGGTGACATCCTATAGAAGTTTTATAACTAGTCATATAGGGCCATAATACATTATCAAGTCTAGCAGACCAATCTTTTTTATAATGATTTACATTCTTATCTAATATCCTTTAATTTTGTGATTGAACACTTTAGTTAGACCAATAGTCTCAGGATAATATGCTGTCAAAATTCAATGTTTAATTCCATATCTCTTAGTTAATGTTTCAATTCTTATATTCTTAAATGACTCCTCCCATCTGTAATGATCACTCTTAGCATTCCGAATTTGATAAAAATACTTTTCATTAAAAATTGTTCAATGCTTTGAGCTTCACAGCAGAGTAAAGCAACTACTTCAATCCATTTAAAAACATAATCCACAACAATTAAAATCTATAAGTTTTTTAAAGATAGTATAAATTGACTCATAAAATCCAAACCCCATACATTAAAAATTTCAACTTTTAAAGTAAAACTTAAGGTCATTTCATTCCTTNTTCAAATTATAATTAAAATCTTTTATAGCCACATAAGCTTTATGCTCTATTTCAACTGGCAAGTGAGAAGCCTTTCCAAATATGAGCCTATATGGTGACATTCCTATAGAAGTTTTATAACTAGTCATATAGGGTCATAATACATTATCAAGTCTAGCAGACCAATCTTTTCTATAATGATTTACAGTCTTATCTAATATCTTTTAATTTCGTGATTGAACACTTTAGTTAGACCAATAGTCTCAGGATAATATGCTGTTAAAATTCAATGTTTAATTCCATATCTCTTAGTTAATGTTTCAATTCTTATATTCTTAAATGACTCCTCCCATCTGTAATGATCACTCTTAGCATTCCGAATTTGATAAAAATACTTTTCATTAAAAATTGTTCAATGCTTTGAGCTTCACAGCAGAGTAAAGCAACTACTTCAATCCATTTAAAAACATAATCCACAACAATTAAAATCTATAAGTTTCTTAAAGATGGTACAAATTGTCTCATAAAATCCAAACCCCATACATTAAAAATTTCAACTTTTAAAGTAAAACTTAAGGTCATTTCATTCCTTTTAAGAATATAGCATACTCTCTCACATCTATCACATGTTTTTATATAAATATTAACATCCTTAAATAAAGTAGGCCAATAAAATCCAAATTATAACATGCAGTTTATCTACTCCAAAATGTTCCTTAAAATCAAATTCATGACATTTTTGAATAATTTTTAGGGTTTCTTCAAATGATACACATCTTGGGATAACTTGATCCTTACATTTCTTATATAAATAAGGGTCATCCCAAAAGTAAAATTTTTCATCATGAATGAACTTCTTTAGGTGGCATGTTAATCCGTAGGGTAAAATAGCACTAACTATATAATTAACTATATCAGCATACCACGAAACACGCCACTCCGAAATAGTGTATAATTTTTCATCAAGAAAATTTTTATTTATCAACTCTTCAAAATTACTAGAATTTTTCTATTCAAGCCTTGAAAAAGGATCAACTATTTGATTATCAGAGCCCTTTCTATCCACTACTTAAAAATCAAATTCTTGCATCAAAAGAACCCATCCAATTAATCTTGGTTTTGCATCCTTCTTCTTCTTTAGCATCATATATCTTATAACAGAATGATCATTATGAACAATACATTTTGCTCTAATTAGATAAGAACCACATTTATCAAATGCATGCACTATTGCTAATAATTCCTTTTCAATAGTAGTATAGTTAATATGAGCTTCATTAAGAGTTTTACTTGCATATTATATATCTTTAAAAATCTTATCATATTTTTTCCCTAACACAACCCCAATAGCATAATCACTCACATCACACATTAATTCAAATGATTTTCTCCAATCAGATGAAACAATAATAAGTTCAATGATTAATTTTTCCTTTAATAAAATGAAGGAACTTAGGAATTATATATTAAAATCAAATTCCCTCACTGCTGTAGGTGGAGGTAGTATAGCAATAACTTGTATTTTGCTGGATCTACTTCTATGTTACTTTCAGAAATTTTATGTCCCAACACAATTCTTCCTGCAACTATAAATTGATATTTTTCCTAATTGAGAACAAATTTTATTTCTTCACAGCATTTTAGAACTCCCACTAAATGATCTAAGTATGAATCAAAGGAGGTTCCAAAAACTGAAAAGTTGTCAATGAAAGCTTTAATTCCTTTCTCAATTAGATCGCAGAAAAAGACTTCATGCAGCTTTGAAAAGTTATAAGTGCATTGCATAAACTGAAAGACATTCTTCTAATAGTGAAAGTTTCATAAGGACTTATAAATGTTTTTTTTTATCCTCAAAAGCTATAAGTATTTGGTGGTATCGTGAATATCCATCCAAAAACAAAAATATTGATGCTCGGCTAGCCTACCCAACATTTGGTCCAGAAAAGGTAGAGGAAAGTGATATTTCCTAGTGACGAGATTCAATTTTCTATAATAAATACAGATTCACCACCCAACGACTTATCTTGTTGGAATTAATTCATTTCATTCGTAATAGCTACGGTCGCTCCCCCTTTCTTAGGAACACAATGAATTGGACTAATACAAGTACTGTAAAAAATAGGATAAATGATTTAGCATCCAACCACTTTAAAATTTCTTTCTCCACAACATATTTCATTATAGGGTTCAATCTCCTTTGAGGATCTACCTGAGGCATTTGATTATCTTCCATTAAAATTATATGGATACAAACTGAAGGGTTGATACCTTTAATATTCGCTAACGTCCATCCAAAGGCTTTCTTCTAATTTCTGAAAGTTTCCAGTAATTTTACTTCTTGATCTTCACTTAAGTTTGATGTTATTATAACAGGTAATGTTGATGAGTTCCCTAAAAATGCATACTTTAAATGTGTAGGGATTACCTTCATCTCAAGTTTAGAAGGTTCTTCAATTGAAGGAATAAGAGGTTTATTATTCTCAGTAGTGTCTAAAATCTCAAAACTTTCCTGAACATAATTAAATTCTTCTGCGATTATCTCAATAGATTTATCTTGAAAATCAATTTTAATCTCATGCTCCAGTTCTTATTGTCCTATTTTAGCTTCATAACTTTCTCGGAAATGGTTATCACTTAGGTCATCGATAATCTCTATTTTGTAACATTCATCAACTTTACATTTCAATGGATACTTCATAGATTTTAACACATTAAAAGAAACTTCTTGGTCAGTTAGCCCTCTTTTTTGCACATCTATCATAGCTCGTCCAGCAACAAGGAAAGGGCTCCTAAAATGAAAGGTTTTTTTTATCTTCCTCCATACCTTAAACAATGAAATCCACAAAGAAGATAAATTTATCTACCATAACCAACATATCTTCTATAACCCCTTAAGATAAATGATTAATCGATTAACTAAATGAAGGTTTACACTAGTGGAAGAAATCTCTCCTAAACCAAACCCTTTGAATATTGATAAAGGCAGAGGTTAATGCTAGCTCCCAAATCACATAAAGCTTTTCCACAAAATCTTTCTGCTATCACAAATAGAATAATAAAGCTAACCCTTTGAATATTGATAAGGGCAGAGGTTAATGCTAGCTCCTAAATCACATAAAGCTTTTCCACAAAATCTTTCTCCTATCGTACATAAAATAATAAAGCTAACAGGATCTTTAAGTTTTTGTAGAAGCTTTTTTTTTTTGAATTATTGCACTGCATTCTTCACTAAGTGCAACAGTCTCATGTTCAATAAACTTCCTTTTTTTATTAATATATCTTTCATAAACTTAATATAGATTTGTCACTTGCTCGAGTGCTTTAGCAAAAGAGTTGTTGATTGTTAACTTCTTAAATATCTCTAGAAACTTAGAAAATTAATGATCCAGTTTCTGTTGTCTAAGTTTTGAGGAAATGATAGTGGTGGTTTTTCTAAATTGATTTTAGTTAAAGAGACAATTTTTCTCATATTCTCGGGAGTATTTTTTTCATGTTTTTCAATTTTCTCACGTTCCCTGTGAACTTTAATCTCTTTTTTCACTTTAATATCCAACTCTTTACCACTTCTGAACTGGACTGCTTTAACTTCCTCTTTGTTTTATCTTTAGGATTTATTTCAATGTTACTAGGTAGTGTTTCCTGAGGCCTATTACTAAGTGAGTTAGTAATATGTCCCTATTGATTCACAATATTTCTAATTGCAGCACTTTGACTTTGTAATTGAGTCTCCATCTATGACACCATGTTGACCTCACTTTTAGTTGAGATCTCTTACTCTTTTTAAAGCTTAGGGTCTAGCCTTAAGACTTCATATTGGACTCTCTTAGAGGATTAGTACTGCGACCCACACCAACTAAAAGTTCAAATCACTTCTTGACTCATTGCAGTTTTATATGGGTGGTTTAAAATCCTCGACGCTTGTTTGAGTTGATTAAAACTAACGTATCGAAACTCAAGCCAAGTATCACTAAGATCTAAAGCCTTAGGAAACCCTTTGCGACTTCCGCTCACATTCAAGATACACACACTCGCGATAAATGAATAACACAATTCACAAATTCGATGCAAAAAAATAACAAAATTCACATCATTGACACCTGTAAAAGAGGCCTCGCAATCGATCAAACTTAAATAAGTTGCTGAAATGATCGATCGCGAACTAGAATTTTAAGAAAAATTAAATTTGACGTGTTTTTCTACCTGACCGACGATGAAGTTGTTCGAACGATCTCGGATGATTAAATGGACCACGTCAGCGCGTCACGAACGTCAAATTTAATTAGAAAGAACACTCATTTTGTCAGGACTCCTCACACGAGCGAGTTGCATGGAAATTGATGCACATAACTAAAAAAAATTAAGTTAAATTAAAAGAAAAGAAAAAAAAATGATTAGCTAAATCTCTAACAAACTCACGCCACGCTCCTCTTCCGATCCTTCTCCTTCGGCCCAAGCGCTGCTGCTCCTTTTACCCTCTTCGGCCCGGGATCCTTTTGCTAGCAGCTCGAAATGGAAAGGGAAGGAGAAGAGCGACATTCTCTGTTCTGCCCGTGGTCCTCCTCCCCGAGGCTTTTTCTTCTCCTGGAGCTTGGCCGATTTCTGATTCGGGCTTGTTCCCCAAAGCACGAATGCGGCAAGAGATTTTTCTTCCCGATGCCTTCGACTCTCAGCCCAAGCTTTCTCCGCTGTCGCCCTTGCTGCTATTTTCTAGTCCTAGTCGTGTGATCGGTTCACCGCCGGTAAGTGGAGGGCATTTCTCTTCCTCACCTTCAGCTATAAAAGGCCTTCGTTGAGGGATGTTGGGGGTTGTTGCACGTTTGGCTGGTGATTCCCCTGTCTGGTTCATCTTGTGTGTCTCTTGGAGGTTTAGTGGGTAAGGCTCGACTTCCACTATTTGAAGTTATTTTTGAGCCCTGTTGGATCCGGATAAAGCCTCGAGCAAGGCAATCTCTTCCTTTACTCTTATTTTTTGTCTTTTAGCTTGCTTTCGGTTTGGCTGCCCGGTTTTCTTACATTTGGTTACTCGACATTCTTGCTCTATTGTTCGATATTCCTGCATTACTGCTCGATGTCTTTGTTGGGTTGTTTGTAAGGCTATTGAAATGTCATCCTTGAATATCTTTTCTCCAACAAAAAAAAAATATAAATGTAAAAAGAGAAAAGAGAGGAAAAAGTGGAATTTGTGGAAAATAGCATAATAGAGTGCTACTCGTTTTAGCTTGTGAGGTGTATCGAAGACATGAATTTCAAGCTTGTGCTGTAGGGATTTTAAAATTGTTGAGAGGATAGCGAATTGTACACCTGCTTCTAATATTCCAGTAGCTTTAATAAAATTTACACACATGCCACTTAATTCTTTACATACATACCACTTAATGCATATGTATTTACATATCTAACACCTAAACTTCATTTTTTTTTTTTTTTTTACTTATANATCGCACGCAACGCTGCGTGCATCTTATGTACCCAAATTTTTTCCGTATCGAAGACATGATTTTCAAGCTTGTGCTGTAGGGATTTTAAAATTGGTGAGAGGATAGCTAATTGGACACCTGCTTCTAATATTCCAATAGCTTTAATAAAATTTACACACACGCCAATTAATTCTTTACATACATAGCACTTAATGCATATGTATTTACATATCTAACACCTAAACTTCATTTTTTTTTTTTTTACATATAGGCCACTTTACATATGCATAATAAGGTGTATTTCGCTTTTTGAAAGTTATAATAGTGATAGTTTTGATGTGATATGAACATTTGGGTGGTATAAATGTAAAAATTACTTTTGAGAGCTTGAATGGTTATATTTTGATGCGATGGAAAAAATGTGGATGTTATGAATGAAAAAAGGTAAAATTTAGGTGTTACACGTGCAAAATACATGAGGGCTGGATGGTTTGTATGCAGATTTATTAATTTTCACTAGTATTTACAAATATAGCACTTGAGGTGAACATTTATATGTGCAGAACTTGTTCCATATATGGATGTGGATATATACAGTATTTAGCTTCTTGCATGCTCGTCCCCTAAACAAATGTACATATGAGTGCAGATTTTGCCTGATTCTTTATGCATTTACACACATGCGGCCCAATTCCTACATTAGAATTAAAAAAAAAAAGAACCACAACTGGGTAGATCTTAAATTTATATTCCTTCTTTAAACCATGTATGATACTTCTGGATTTCTATTGCAGTCATTTAGGGACTTTTTGAATTAGAGGCTATGAATTCCAATTATTAACAATACATATGTTTAAGCAGTTTACATATACAACACTTAAATTTCTATATATATATGCATATTTACAGGTTTAACATAAATTTTTTATTACAGAGAAGGGTAGCAAATAGGCATAAATTAAAGTTGTGGTGTTCTATATTTAAGCGCATAGAAATTGTTTGGTATGGATGTAAATGTAAATGTTTATTGCCTATGTTCCGTGACTTTAAAAGTTCGAAATTCCAAGAAATGAATAATTTAAAAGGATGGTTAATCCTTATCGTATGTATATGAGGCGGCTTGCATGTAAAAAAGAAATTGAAAGTTCAAATATATAGGCATTGAGTGGTATGCGATTCTTTACTGACTACGAACCTATAATAATTTCGGCTTGAATTTATGAAGAAGAGGTGGCTTAAGCTTATACTATAATCTTTAATTATTATTATATTCTGCTCTCTTGATGAGTCACATGTACTTGAAATTGAATCCTTTAATTGATTTGTTTCTATAATCATTATTTATGGAGTTGCTGTTTTGCGTGTCTCATAGTTTTTGTAAAGCTGAATTTCGATTCAGGTTTAGGGGTGATTAGGAAAGAGGATTGGCAAAAAATGCAACTTCAGTTATTATTATTTGATTCAGCTTTTTAAACAGGTTATGCCGTTCTCCATGACTGAACCTGGTAATATGAAGACAAACGTATCTTTGACAAATTTGTATGTAGAATATGTGGTGTTTACTTGGATACATTTAAAGTTTGAGCTTAAGGGTGAAGCATTGGATTATTCGGAAATATATTTTCTTTCAATGTTATGATATGAAATATCCAAAACTGGTTATATGCATATTGATTGTGAAAGTGGTTTATAAGTTGGAAACGAGACTTTAAAAACCTTTTTGGTAGTTGCTTTTATAAACGGAATTGGTGGCTTTCGGACAATATTCGTTGGGTTTGTTTGGTGGCTTTTAAGCTACATTTGGCAGGCTTTGCTACTCGTTTGGCTACAGTTTTAGAGGCCTTAAAAACAATGCTTTAGTATTAATCTGGGCATGATTTATCATCACTTTGGAAGGGGTTTGAAGCACTGTTTTAGTGTCGATTTGAACACTGTTTGAAAGAGGATTTAGGCGTCGTTTTACTGCGGCTTTAGAGGCTTTTGCAGCTCGTTATAACTGCGGTTTTGAGGTCTTTTGGAGATTTTTCGGGCTGTTTACGATTTGTTTGAGTTGCGATTTTGCGGAAAGGGCTTAAATGTGTATTCTTGTAATATTTGAGTATTCAAATGAGTTTTCTTAAATTCATATCGTTGGAGGTTGGAAATGGTTTTAAACGCAGTTTTGATGGTCAATTCACCCTTCATTCTTTTGCTCTTTCAGGTGGATTGGTCCCTCCTATCTCTCACTCTCATTTTTCTTCTTTTCTTTCCTTGCTTCTTGGTTTGATTTAGGTGCTTATGTCTTAAACATAAGAATACATATATAGCTGTGAATATATATGAACAGTCAAGCAAGGTCGTAAGTTAGACGGTCTTAGGGTTCAAGGACAATGATGAAAAAAACATTTAGGTATGCGTGAGAAGTTCTAGCACAATCTTAACTCAGTGACTTTGAGAGGATGAGGGATTGACATTACCGCCTCTCTAACACTTANAAAATTATAACATGCAGTTTACCTACTCCAAAATGTTTCGTAAAATCAAATTCATGACATTTTAGAATAATTTTTGGGGTTTCTTCAAATGATACACATCTTGGGATAACTTGATCCTTACATTTCTCATATAAATAAGGGTCATCCCAAAAGTAAAATTTTTCATCATGAATGAACTTCTTTAGGTGGCATGTTAATCCCTAGGGTAAAATAGCACTAACTATATAATTAACTATATCAGCATACCACGAAACACGCAACTCTGAAATAGTGTATAATTTTTCATCAAGAAAATTTTTATTTATCACCTCTTCAAAATTACTAGAATTTTTCTATTCAAGCCTTGAAAAATGATCAACAATTTGATTATCAGATCCCTTTCTATCCACTACTTCAAAATCAAATTCTTGCATCAAAATAACCCATCTAATTAATCTTGGTTTTGCATCCTTCTTTAGCATCATATATCTTATAACAGAATGATCATTATGAACAATAAATTTTGCTCTAATTAGATAAGAACCACATTTATCAAATGCATACACTATTGTTAATAATTCCTTTTTAATAGTAATATAGTTAATATGAGCTTCATTAAGAGTTTTACTCGCATATTATATATCTTTAAAAATCTTATCATATTTTTTCCCTAACACAACCTCAATAGCATAATCACTCGCATCACACATTAATTCAAATGATTTTCTCCAATCAGATGAAACAATAATAAGTTCAATGATTAATTTTTCCTTTAATAAAATGAAGGAACTTAGGAATCTATATTAAAATCAAATATCATGTCTTTTTCCAAAAGATGACATAGAGGCCTAGCAATATTTGAAACGTCTATAATATAAGGTCTGTAAAACTAAGCATGTCCGAGAAAACTTCTAAATTCCCTCACTGTTGTAGGTGGAGGAAGTATAGCAATAACTTCTATTTTGCTGGATCTACTTCTATGTCACTTTCAGAAATTTTATGTCCCAGCACAATTCTTCCTGCAACTATAAATTGATATTTTTCCTAATTGAGAACAAATTTTATTTCTTCACAGCATTTTAGAACTCCCACTAAATGATCTAAGTATGAATCAAAGGAGGTTCCAAAAACTGAAAAGTTGTCAATGAAAGATTTAATTCCTTTCTCAATTAGATCGCAAAAAAAGACTTCATGCACCTTTGAAAAGTTATAAGTGTGTTGCATAAACTGAAAGACATTCTTCTAATAGTGAAAGTTTCATAAGGACTTATAAATGTTTTTTTCTTATCCTCAAAAGCTATAGGTATTTGGTGGTATCGTGAATATCCATCCAAAAACAAAAAATATCAATCTCAGCTAGCCTACCCAACATTTGGTCCAGAAAAGGTCGAGGAAAGTGATATTTCTTAGTGACGAGATTCAATTTACTATAATAAATACAAATTCACCACCCAATGACTTATCTTGTTGGAATTAATTCATTTCATTCGTAATAGCTATGGTCGCTCCCCCTTTCTTAGGAACACGATGAATTGAACTAATCCAAGTACTGTCAAAAATAGGATAAATGATTTAGCATCCAACCACTTTAAAATTTCTTTCTTCACAACATATTTCATTATAGGGTTCAATCACCTTTGAGGATCTACCTGAGGCATTTGATTATCTTCCATTAACATTATATGGATACGAACTGAAGGGTTAATACCTTTAATATTTGCTAACGTCCATCCAAAGACTTTCTTCTAATTTCTGAAAGTTTCCAGTAATTTTACTTCTTGTTCTTCACTTAAGTTTGATGTTATTATAACAGATAATGTTGATGAGTTTCCTGAAAATGCATACTTTAAATGTGTAGGGATTACCTTCATCTCAAGTTTAGAAGGTTCTTCAATTGATGGAATAAGAGGTTTATTATTCTCAGTAGTGTCTAAAATCTTAAAACTTTCCTGAACATAATTAAATTCTTCTGTGATTATCTCAATAGATTTATCTTGAAAATCAATTTTAATCTGATGCTCCAGTTCTTAATGTCCTATTTTAGCTTCATAACTTTTTCGGAAATGGTTATCACTTAAATCATCGATAATCTCCATTTTGTAACATTCATCAACTTTACATTTCGATGGATACTTCATAGATTTTAACACATTAAAAGAAACGTCTTGGTCAGTTAGCCCTCTTTTTTGCACATCTATCTTAGCTCGTCCAACAGCAAGGAAAGAGCTCCTAAAATGAAAGGTTTTTTTTTATCTTCCCCCATACCTTAAACAATGAAATCCACAAAGAAGATAAATTTATCTACCATAACCAATATATCTTATGTAAACCCTTAAGATAAATGATTAATCGATTAACTAAATGAAGGTTTACACTAGTGGAAGAAATCTCTCCTAAACCTAACCCTTTGAACATTGATAAGGGCAGAGGTTAATGCTAGCTCTCAAATCACATAAAGCTTTTCCACAAAATCTTTCTACTATCGCAAATAGAATAATAAAGCTAACCCTTTGAATATTGATAAGGGCAGAGGTTAATGCTAGCTCCTAAATCACATAAAGCTTTTCTATAAAATCTTTCTCCTATGACACATAAAATAATAAAGCTAACAGGATCTTTAAGTTTTTGTAGAAGCCTTTTTTTCGAATAATTGCAGTGCATTTTTCACTAAGTGCAACAGTCTCATGTTCAATAAACTTCATTTTTCTTATTAATATATCTTTCATAAACTTAATATAGATTTGACACTTGCTCCAGTGCTTTAGCAAAAGGGTTGTTGATTGTTAACTTCTTAAATATCTCTAAAAACTTAGAAAATTAATGATCCAGTTTCTGTTGTCTAAGTTTCTGAGGAAATGACGGTGGTGGTTTTTCTAAATTGATTTTAGTGGAAGAGACAAGTTTTCTCATATTCTCGGGAGTATGTTTTTCATGTTTTTCAATTTTCTCACGTTCCCTGTGAACTTTAATCTCTTTTTTCACTTTAATATCCAATTCTTTACCACTTCTCAACTGGACTGCTTTAACTTCCTCTTTGTTTTATCTTTAGGATTAATTTCAATGTTACTAGGAAGTGTTTCCCGAGGCCTATTACTAAGTGAGTTAGTAATTTGTCCCTATTGATTCACAATATTTCTAATTGCAGCACTTTGACTTTGTAATTAAGTCTCCATCTGTGACACCATGTTGACCTCACTTTTAGTTGAGATCTCTGACTCTTTTTAGAGTTTAGGGTCTAGCCTTAAGACTTCATGTTGGACTCTCTTAGAAGATTAGTACTGCGACCCACACCAACTAAAAGTTCAAATCACTTCTTGACTCATTGCAGTTTTATATGGGTGGTTTAAAATCCTCGACGCTTGGTTGAGTCGATTAAAACTAACGTATCGAAACTCAAGCCGAGTATCACTAATTAGGAAACCCTTTGCGACTTTCGCTCACATTCACGATACACACACTCGCGATAAATGAATAACACAATTCACACATTCGATGCATAAAAATATCGAAATTCACATCATCGACACCTGTAAAAGGGGCTTCGCAATCGATCAAACTTAAATAAATTGCTGAAATGATCGATCGCGAACTAAAATTTTAAGAAAAATTGAATTTGACGTGTTTTTCAACCCGACCGATGATGAAGTTGTTCGAACGACCTTGGATGATGAAATGGACCACGTCAGCGCGTCACTAATGTTGAATTTAGTTAGAAAGAACACTCATTTTGACAGGACTCCTCACACGAGCGAGTTGCATGGAAATCGATGCACATAACTAAAAATAATTAAGTTAAATTAAAAGAAAAGAAAAAAAAATGATTACCTAAATCTCTAACAAGCTCACGCCACGCTCCTCTTCTGATCCTTGTCCTTCGGCCCAAGCGCTGCTGCTCCTTTTACCCTCTTCGGCCCGTCTAATTATTAGGTGCGAAGGGCGCACGCAGAGCTGCGCGCGCCCTCCGATCACAGCCGCACATCGCGGCTGTATGACAGTGGGACCACTGTC
>JXCR01134672.1:71761-99259 GCA_002079205.1 Phalaenopsis hybrid cultivar
TAGGGTTTAGGTGAAGTAAAATGGTTGTTGTTAAGGCTTTCTTATTTTTGGACTTATGTTGGTAGAATTGCATGGCAATAGGTTTAACACAACAGTGAAGTAAAGTTTGATATAAATATTTTTAAAAAAAATTACATATAGGGTTTAGGTGAAGTAAAATGGTTGTTGTTAAGGCTTTCTTATTTTTGGACTTATGTTGGTAGAATTGTATGGAAATAGGTTTAACACAACAGTGAAGTAAAGTTTGATGTAAATATTTTAAAAAAAATTTACATCTAGGGTTAAGGTGAAGTAAAATAGTAGGTTTTATCTTTTATTTTATTATATGCAGTTATTATAATTCTAGGGTTATTTTTTTTTTCCATCTTGGCGAGAGCAAAGGTAGTTATTTTGTGCAAACAACGAACATATTACTCCAAATAATGGTCCACAATGAGAAAGAAGCTTATAAAGTATATTGTGCCTACGCTCATCATATTGGATTTAGTGTTCGTAAGGAGCACGCTACGTTTTGGCCTAACTCCAGAAATATCAGAACGAAGGACTTCGTATGTGGAAAAGCAGGTTTCAAGAAAGAGCTCAAGATTACAGAAACTGTGAAGTACAAAAGAGCAGAAACAAGAACTGGTTGCCTTGCAATGATTCGATACGAAGTTGATAAGGAAGTCAACTCGGGAGTTAAAAAACTAATAGAATCACACAACCACTCATTAGCAAACCCCGGTGACAAACACTTGTTGCTTTCGAGCAGAAAGATAAGCGAAGTAAATGCAGATGTTCTTAGATCTATGACTCACTCTGGGATACAGCCAAAAGACGCATTTAATTTTCTTGCCCAAGAAGTTGGTGGTGTAGAGAACCTAGAATGTACAAAGGCAGATGCTTTCAATTTCATTCAAAGAGAGAAAAGATCTAGAATTGAAAATGGTGATGCCAACGCTTTACTATAGTTGTTTGCAGAGAGACGTTCTGAGGATAACATGTTTGAATGGGACTTTGAAACTGATGTGAGCGGCAGACTAATGAAATTTTTTTGGAGCGACGGAACGTCCAGGCTTGATTATGACTGCTTCGGAGATGTCCTTATTTTTTATACAAGCTACAGGCTAAATAAATATAACTTATGTTGTGCTCCTATTGTTGGTGTTAACCACANGCGGCCCGGCATCCTTTGGCTAGCAGCTCGAAATGGAAAGGGAAGGGGAAGAGCGACATTCTCTGTTCTGCCCGTGGTCCTCCTCCCCGAGGCTTCTTCTTCTCCTGGAGCTTGGCCGATTTCTGATTCGGGCTTGTTCCCCAAAGCACGAATGCGGTAAGAGATTTTCCTTCCCCTTCGACTCTCAGACCAAGCCTTCTCCGCTGTCGCCCTTGCTACTATTTTCTAGTCTTAGTCCTGTGATCGGTTCACCACATGTAAGTGGAGGGCATTTCTCTTCCTCACCTTCAGCTATAAAAGGCCTTCGTTGAGGGATGTTGGGGGTTGTTGCATGTTTGGCTGGTGATTCCCCTGTCTGGTTCATCCTGTGTGTCTCTTGGAGGTTTAGTGGGTAAGGCTTGACTTCCACTATTTGAAGTTATTTTTGAGCTCTGTTGGATCCAGATAAAGCCTCGAGCAAGGCAATCTCTTCCTTTACTCTTATTTTTTGCCTTTTAGCTTGCTTTCGGTTTGGCTGCCCAGTTCTCTTACATTTTGTTACTCGCCATTCTTGCTCCATTGTTCGATATTCTTGCATTACTGCTCGATGTCTTTGTTGGGTTGTTTGTAAGGCTATTCAAATGTCATCCTTGAATATCTTTTCTCCAACAAAAAAAGTATAAATGTAAAAAAAGAAAAGAGAGGAAGAAGTGGAATTTGTGGAAAATAGCATAATAGAGTGCTACTCGTTTGAGCTTGTGAGGTGTATCGAAGGGGAAAAATTTGGGTACATAAGATGCACGCAACGCTGCGTGCGATAGAGAATCACCGGAAGACACGTCGGTTTAGTCGGCCCCACCGCTATAAAAATATACTTCTTACCGTGCGTGACCCGTCGACCCGACCCGTCATTGTAAGCCCCATGTAATCCCGATGTAAACTCCGCTGTCCACCCCATGTACTGCGCGTGTAAGCCCCATGTAATCCCGATGTAAACTCCGCTGTCCGCACCATGTACCGCGCCTGTAAGCCCCATGTAATCCCGATGTAACCTCCGCTGTCCGCCCCATGTTGTAATCCCGGTGTACGTTCCGTGGAAAAGCCATTGTAATCCGCGTGTACCATCGTTGTACATCCGGTGCAACTTCCGAATGCGCGTGTACGCCGGATGTAATCCCGGTGTACTTCCGCGGTAACGTCCATGTAACCCCGCGGTAAGACATCAGATGTACACTTGATTATACTTTATTTTTGGACTTATGTTGGTATAATTGCATGGTATTATGCTTAACACAACAGTGAAGTCAAGTTTGATGTAAATATTTTAAAAAAAAAATTACATCTAGGGTTTAGGTGAAGTAAAATGGTTGTTGTTAAGGCTTTCTTATTTTTGGACTTATGTTGGTAGAATTGCATGGCAATAGGTTTAACACAACAGTGAAGTAAAGTTTGATATAAATATTTTTAAAAAAAATTACATATAGGGTTTAGGTGAAGTAAAATGGTNACACACACATAATTAATTAAAAACAAAAAAAAATCTTTTAAGTGCATGACAAATCAAAAATCTCTTTTGAAAAATGAAATCCTTCTTGAATATTTTATGAAAAATTCACGGGCCATATGAATCATGTTAGGCATTACTTTTTTCTGTGACTGTTAGGCCGACAACCTTTTACTTAATTTTGGATCACAAATAAATGGTGTTGACTGTTTTATTAGGGCCCTGGCGTCTTGATTTGGACCTAGACTCCTGATTTTGAGTCCTCCCCATCTGAGTGCTTTCGGTTTTCTTCAATGTTCCGTGCATTTACGGTTTTCTTTAAGTTTCCATGGGTCACTCTCAGTTTTTGTTCGAGTCTTTCATGAGATGCATTCCCACTTGCTCTTTTATACATAAATGTATGTTTGCCTCTGAGTACTTATAGTTTTATTCAGTGTTCCATGCATTTCTTACGGTTTTCTTTAAGTTTCCATAGGTCACTCTCAGTTTTTCTTCGAGTCTTTCATGAGATGCATTCCACCTTGCTCTTTTATACATAAATGTATGTTTGCCCTATCTGCTAAACTCCCCACTATACTTCTTTACTTTTACATGTGATGTTAATCTCATTCGCAAGAGCAGCAGACCTGTCAGATACACAGATTTATTTTATATTTATAGCACTCTACTGCACATTCTACTGCTCTTCTTTACTATACATTTACTACATTTTCCTTACTTTTGCTTTCCTTTACTACATCTTTTACTGTTTCCTTTATGTGTATTATACCTTTTAGAATAGAAGAACATTAGTCTAGTTTTATAGGAGATACCCAACAATAGACCACCGATCTAACAATTACATGAAACATTGAAACTGAAACTGTTACGACGTGGAGCTTGGAGTTAACACCGCGGGCAACACGACGAGAATGCACAAAAGAGCAACTTTGAGAGAGCAAATAGATCTACAACAACAAATCTTTCCTTAGAATTAAATAATAAATCATAGGATTTTGAGGTTGTTTTTCTAGCAGAACATAAATCCTCAATTTATCTTTAGGCCTTTGCATAATCATGTTGTGCAAATTAAGCTATAACTGTTTTAGGATTCCGAGGTTGTCATTCTTTATAACATAAATTCTTCTATCTTCCACGCTATTTGTATGATTGTATCACACAATTGTAAGCCCTAAATAATAATAGTTGGCTAGATCAAACATTCAATAATTTAGTTCTCGAAATTGAAGTCAAACTTTAGGATAACTTGGGAAGTCATTGAGGCTCTCCTCAAAATCTGTGACAACCTCTAGTTTTCTCCCTTTGGGTTCCATAATGGTACACAAACATAATGCTTATGCACAGTATAACAATAGTTTTGATGGTATTTTTCACTTATATTTTTTTATTTTGCAACAAAACCAAAAACTTGATCCTGGAGAAAAATAAGAATTTAACTTTTTAATTTATATATATTTATATTCGGATACTACGCAAGTATATTTATCGTTATCAAGTAATATAAGAATTTTTGATTAAGACCTGAATATTAAACTCATAGGGAAGATTATGCAATATGCACTTTTTAGAAAGATTTTTTATTTTTAAAAAATAATTACTTAAACTAAAAACGAATTTTGCAGGAATTTAAAATTTAATTATTTTTGGTATTTTTAATATTGTAACGAAACAATAACAAGATAACTAAATTTTTGTAGAAGAAAAGTACTTAATATGAAAATATCTTTTTTCTTATCATAAATCAATAATAAGTACAAGAATTCTGTTGTGAAAGTATGTAAATTGTGTTGTGCCAAATAGGAGCAATAATATTTTTTACTCTTACTAGAGATGCTATAAAGAATATTGACTAATTTAAAGTTTGAATACTTCTCAAGACCGACAAGGCAGGGAAGATACTAGCTCTCATTTTAGAGTTCTCTCTATTCCCTCCACCTGGAGGCTAACATTCTCATATCAAAACCTAAAACAATAAACCAAGTGGGGGCTTTAACCTGTCACTTTAAAGTCCTCTAACTCTACACCCATCAATGAATATTTCTCGCACTCAATCATATGAACTACATTCTCATTCATACAATCTCGTGTGATTCTTTCCAATTGTTGACTGAGACAATACCAGCCACTAAATCATATGAATTACATTCTCATTCATACAACCTCATGTGATTCTTTCTAATTGTTTACTGTCAATCATATGAACTACATTCTCATTCATACAACCTCATGTGATTCTTTCCAATTTTTAATTGAGCAATAAACTAAGTTGGGGGCTTTAACTTGTCACTTTAAAGTCCTCTAACTCTACACCCTTCAATGAATATTTTCCTATTTATTTGCACTAAATTATATGAACTACATTCTCATTCATACAACCTCATGGGATTCTTTCCAATTGTTGACTGACATAAGAATTACATTTTCATTCATACAACCTCATGTGATTCTTTCCAATTATTGACTGAGACAATACGCAATTCATCCAACTCACATGATTCTTTCCAATTGTTGACCGAGAAAATATCAGCACGGTTCTTACATGTTCTCACAACAAATTTTAACATCTGGATTGGCCAAATCAAGAAATAAATGTCTGGTTCTTACATGTTCTCACAACAAATTTTAACATCTGGATAGACCAAATCAAGAAGTAAATGGTCGGCTCAGTTCTTACATGTTCTCACAACAAATTTTAACATCTGGATTGGTCAAATCAAGAAGTAAATGATCTGATTCTTACATGTTCTCACAACAAATTTTAACATATGGATTGGCCAAATCAAGAAGTAAATGAAACATGGATTTAAATTATCACAACTTCTTCTAACATTAAAGATCAATACTCTCCATAACTTTCATCCAACACTTTTAAGATGAATTTAAATCATCACAACTTCTTCTAATATTAAAGATCAATTCTCTCCACAACTTCCATCCAAAACTTAATTACTTATCATTTTAAGAAGCTTTAAAGATCAATACTCTCCACAACTTCCATCCAACACTTAATTACTTATCATTTTAAGAAGATAGAAAACTACTCAGAATCCATGGAAAAAACAAAACCACAATTTAGTTTAAAAGAAGAAATCATTGTCAAACCAACAACAAGTCTCGATTAAAATCAAAACTAGTCTAAAACAAAAAAAAGATAAAAACTTATCTTAAGTCCTCCACTAAACTCTTGAAGTTCATTTGAATCTCTTCTCTTTTACAATCACTCAAAACAAAATAACAAAAAAGATAAAGTAAATAAAAAGTGGTTTCCTGAAAAATCTCTCCGAACTAACTCCCAGAGAAGAACTTTCAAAACATGCCAATATTTTCAGGACTCTTTTCTAAGTCAAACTCCTCAGGGAAGAACTTTCAAAACTTGTCAATATTTTCAGGACTCACACTTTTTTGGCCTTTTCAGAACTCTTTTCTAAGTCTTCTCTTCTTTTTTTATAGTTTTCTAAGAGGTGTCTTGGGATCTCTTCAAAATGTGTATTGATTCGATCTATTTGCCCAAGAGACGCATCCTTTCATGATAATTTTCGTCCATGGTGGTTACAACCATATATTAAGCCAATGTGTGCCTCAAAAACCTCTTTAAAATTCGTGAAAATCGATTTTACTCATATAGTAGCTGCCACTGGCGCTTAAGCGCGGGGTCTTGGCGCTTAGGTGCGGCCTTCTCTGTTTAACCGGTGCTTAAGCGTCGAATCTAGTACTTAGGCGCCAAAATTCTTTTGCACAGTTTTTCACCTTTTTGCTCCAAATTTGATCATTTTTCACTCATTTAAGCATTTTTTTTTTTCTATTTTTACTTGTATCTGCAAGAAAAACACAAAAATACCTTACATTAAAGCGCAATATATCAAAAATAGGTATAAAAATATGTCTAAAAACATTATATATTTTATGTGTATCAAAATCCCCCAAACTTATAATGTTACTTGTCCTCAACTGACACTTCAATCTTTAAAAACCAAATATGTATGATATGTATATGAGTTTCTTTAGGAGTTAGCACTTCAATCTTTAAAAATTAAATAAGTATGATATGTATATGAGTTTCTTTAGGAGTTACTATTTAGATTTAGAAATATATTAGTCTAATTTAGAAAAAAATAATTAATAAATGAGACAACTTAAAGTTTGAAATTTTTAATGTTAAGAACTATGAAAATATGAGTTCCTATCTAATTCAGAAATATTGTAAGTTCTCTAAATTTATATTTTATGTTCTTTTATTTTCTCTACTTAAAAATTCTTATTAAAAGTAAACTTTACTTACTATATTATATTTCTTTTATTTTCTCTACTTAAAAATTTTTATTAAAAATAATTTTACTTACTATATTATATTTATAAACTTAAGATTTTATCACAAGTCTTATATTTTAAAAAGATCAAATGTAGAACCAATTTTTGATTAGACACTAATCCTCAAGCTTCTCCTCCGTTACATTTCTTTTCTTTTTCTTTTCTTTTCTTTTCTTTTTCTTTTCTATTTTTCTTCTTCTTTTTTTTTTCTTTTTTAAGCAATGATTACTATATCCGGATAGACTTTTAATGATTTTGAATTCCACTTCTCCTTTCCTAAAGTAAAGTCTTGATATAAAACTTTTACTTATAAATATAATAATAGTTTGAAAATCATTTTAATAAAAGAAATTTAAGTATTAAAAATAAAAGTCTAAATTATCTAAATTTTTCAAAAATATAATTTTTCTTACTAAAGATTGTCACTTATATTAATCATTTTCTATACTAAAAATTTTTAACTTAAAGTTTTCTTCTTTACTTAAATTTTTAACTAAGTTTTTTTACTCATTTCTAAAATTAAATTTTACTTCCCTAATATAACTTCATATACATAATCAATTTTTCTTTTAAAATAAATTCATTTGTAGTACATTTGAGAACAAATAAAATTTCAGTTTTGAAAATATTTTTCATCCCCCAAACTTAAATTTTTAACATATTAAACAGTTTAGCATTAGATATATATAAGCAAGAATGAAAATTCAATAATAACTTGCTAACATGAATTTTAAACCCTAATGATACAAGTATAAAATAAAAGTAGGAGTAAAATTAATTTTTGATCCATTTTTTTATATTTTCATTTTACTTTAACATGTAGAGATTCAAATATACTTCTAAGCAGTGGGTATAAATATAAAAACAAACATACACACTACTGACATCACAATCTTAACATAAAGACAAACTTTCAAACATGATAAAAGAAAAATAAATAATAATAGTTTCTAAATTTCAAGTTTAAGATCTAAGCTAGCAAGATTTTCTACTTTATAATAGATATGAAATTAAGTTCAGTTTTAAACTAACTTAATCACAGTACTAAACACAAGACAACAGTTACTACCCTAAAATTTAAAAATAAAATGTTAACCACCACAAACGTCATAATAATAATAAAACATAAAATTCCAAAACACAACATAGTCCAAAACAACACACAGATGCAAATGTAGCAAGCTTAGAATAAGTCTTCACATTCACCTTCGTGATGGGCTTTAGAGGTAATAGAACTTCCTCCCAACTATCATACTTTTCTCCAGCCTGCTCTCATACAGAAAATATCAAGGAAGTAAATCCCGTACCTACAGTAGTTGCAGCAACAGCTGAACTGATGATAGTGTGATAGATCAAATCCCCTATGTTGATGGGCTTTCCCTCCTGAATACAATAATTCAACGATGCTCTCTCTCTCTGGTCACTTCACTGAGATGATTTGTAAAAAGCAGACGAGCTGAAATGAAATAATGTCAGGCCCTTGAAGGTGCACATAACTTTGAAGTTAGGAAATTTACTCTCCTCTCATTGGTAATCTTCCAAAGTCTCTCCTAATAGTCAAGTATGAAATAATTTCGTCTTACTCTGCTTCAGTAGCACTATAATTTGCATAAAAACACGAAGTCTCCGGTGTTAAATGACAAAAAAGTTGATTTCCTCTGGGAGTAAAAGGTACCAACTTCCCTTGAACCATAACTCAATCGTCCTCAGCCTCTGGGAGATTTGCATAAAACTTCCTTACAATAGAAATTACAACGACAACAGAGAAACAACAGAACTGTTCCCACTGTCGGCGGACTATCAGGTCTTCCACTTCTCCACCTGGACTCTTAAAACATCGCTTCTGAATCATTTTTTGTGACTTTAGAGCGTCACTATATCGATCCTAAGCTTTTCAACAGATAAATTTTCTCGAATCAAATAGGCTCTTTCCTTTGCTCCTTTTCATTCTTAGTGTCATTCTACAAATTTGATAAATTCCAAAAATAATTTTAAAAATCAAGTTTAAATCACTAAAATAAACTTCCAAAAGCACTAACTAAACTTCTCAAGCAATTTCTATAGATTTTTCTTCACTTTTAACCATGAATAGTAAATTTTTCAAGTCTTCCAAATGTGCTTCTAATATATGGTGAAAATTTAAAATTTTTGCATAGAAGTAAAACTCTTTCCTCAAGGAACTTGGATCTAGCAAATCTCACTTGATTCCACCAAGAAATCTCCAAATTTCACTTGCCCTAGCCCTTAAAATCACGAACTGAAGTTGGGGAAGACGAGATGACTAAAAATTCACTTTTAACTGTTCACAAACAAGTTTTCGTGAACTGGCGCTTAAGCGCGGGTAAGTGGCGCTTAGGCGCCTGCCTCTCGGGTTGGCTCGCGCTTAAGCGCGATATGTGGAGCTTAGGCGCGAGTGCACAATTTTTGAAATTTTTAATTGTAAGTAAAATGCACTATTAGCATAAGTAAACCACCCCTAAATGGTCTCATAACACTTAAATGACTATTTTTACTTCCCATAACTCCCTTCTCTCTCAAAATTCTCCATAATAATTAATTCAATTCGAGTCTAAAAATAACACAAATTTTCACAAAAAACAAATTTATATTAATTCACAAACAAGTACAAACATATTTAACACTTAGTTCTCTCTCCAAATAGTCTTAGATAGGAAAATTTTCCTAAGTACAAAACACTTAACACACATTTACAATTAAACACATAAGTGACACAAACATTAAACACAAGACATAAACGTAAGTACAAAACACTTAACACACATTTACAATTAAACACATAAGTGACACAAACACTAAACGAAAACACTTAACACACATTTACAATTAAACACAAAAGTGACACAAACATTAAACACAAGACAACACTTAACACACATTTTACAATTAAACATATAAGTGACACAAACACTAAACACAAGACATAAACACTAACACACTTCACTTAACACACATTTACAATTAAACACATAAGTGACACAAACACTAAACACAAGACATAAACAACTAACACATTAAAACATTACTCTAAACACACAATTCCTAACACTTAACTTAATGTCACTCTTTTTTAGAAGGAACGAATTCTTGTCTCTCAGTAATCTCTCCAGGAATATAGAGTTGATAAAATGGACGGTGGTGACGAGCTCTAATACTATCATCTTCGATCCTCTTTTGCTTAAGGAACATCGCCTTATCCGCTTCCTCTACATAACTGGTATGGCTGAATTGTATCAATATGTTCTAGATGAGCATGCAATTCAATCACCAAAGTCTCTAATACATATATAGTATTCTCCATCTGGTTGATCTTCTCCGATATCCCTTCAATATTAACGGCTAAGAAACCGTTATACATCTCCTGCACATTTATCATTACTCTTCCTATGGCTAGGAAAGGTCTCCCCAAAATGATAGGTATCTCTTTATCTTCCTCGATATCTAGCATAATGAAATCAACAGGAAAGCTAAATTGATCCACTTTCACTAGGACATCTTTGATAACTCGTTTAGGATACGTTATTAAACGATCTGCTAACTGCAGAGTTATAGTAGTAGAGGTTATTTCTCCTAATCCCAATCTTTAAATATTGATAGTGACATAAGATTAATGTTTGCACCTAAATCACATAAAGCTTTCCCATAAAATTTGTCTTCTATTGCACATGGAATTGTAAAGCTAAGGATCTTTAAGCTTTTCAGGAAGTTTCTTCTGAATTATAACACATACTCCTCACTAAGTGCAACAGTCTCATTATCTTCAAACTTCCCTTTTTCTGTTGATAATATCCTTCATAAACTTTACATAGCTTGACATTTGTTCTAAGGCTTTAGCAAATCGTTAAGATGTCCTTCATAAACTTTACATAGCTTGACATTTGTTTTAAGGCTTCAACAAATGGAATATTAATTGTAAGCTTTTTAAATATTTTCAGAAATTTTAAAAATTGTTTATCCAACTTCTGTTGTTGAATTCTCTGAGGAAATAAAGGTGGTGGTTTTTTTAAACCAATTTTCGATGGAGAAATAGGTCTTTTATAATCTTTCAGAGCATCCTCTTTTGATTCTTCAATTTCTTCTCTCTACCTCAATCTCTTTTTGAACCTTACATTCCAACTCTCTTCCGCTTTTAAGTTGTACGGCTTTAACTTGTTCTTTATTCTGGTCTTTTGGATTTTATTCAGTATTACTAAGAAGTGTTCCTTGGGATCTATTACTTAATGAACTTGCGATTTGCCCAAGTTTATTCTCAATATTTCTAATTGTAACTTATTGACTTTGTAACTGATTACCCATTTGTAACACCACTTCTTCTATAGACAACTTCTTCTCCTTAAACTTTGTATTACTTTTGAAACCTGGAGGATCAGTAGATCTATAATTTTTATTCCCTTGGTTGTTTTAGTTTCCCAATGGGTTTAATTGGTTGTTCCCCCATTGCTGATTATTACCACCCCAATTGTTATTCCGGTTAAAGTTGGGATGGTCCTTCCAACCTGGGTTATAATAATTGGAATATGAGTTATTTTGCTTATTATTTATGGCATTCAAAGTCTCTACTGGGTTATAATAATTAGAATATGGGTTATTTTGTTTATTATTTATGGCATTCAAAGTTTCTAATTGGATATGGGTTATTTTGCTTATTATTTATGGCATTCAAAGTTTCTAATGATGCTTGAGAATCTAGCCTAATGAATTCTCTTCAATCATGGAAATTGGTTGAGAAAAATTCATTATGAATTGGTCCAACTTCCTTGAAATTGCAGCAACTTGATTTGCTAACATAGTAAATGCATTAGTTTCATGAATGTTAGCTACTTTCTTAAGATTTACCCTCTCAGAAGACCATTGAAAATTATTTGTAGCCATTTCTTCAATTAAAGCATACACACCACATGACACACACACACCCCTCTCCAAGACTCTCCTCTTTTCCAAGACTCTCTTTGGCCTCTCTTGACTTTATATATGATAACTCTCGAAATCCCCAAGAGTCACTTTAGATTACCCTTCAAAATTCATCTAAATTTAATGGATAGTCATCAAAATTGATTATGGCACCTAGGCGTCCAACTATCTTTTAGAAGCTTCAGTTAACTGTCTGGCGCCTAGGCGCCAGATTTTGGTGTCATGGCGTCAGACTCTTTCTTTTCACGTACAGAGACTGGCACCTAAGAGTCGTTCATTTTGTGCTACCTTGCTCTAATTTTCTCCATTTTGCTCCGATTTCACTCTCTTTTCTCTAAAATTTCATCTCTTATACCCGCAACCAAAAACATATAAAATACATTTCATTAAAGTGCAATATCATTAAAAATGAACATAAAATGTATATATAAAAATAACACAATTTTAAGCATGTTAGGTTCCGCAGTCCAAACAACATGTTTTACCTTTTCAAGGCATTGGGGTTATTGCGGACCAAATCAGGAGTAAAATATACTTTTTGAGGTGGGCCTAGTGTAGACACGTGGCAACATATTACGGGAGTGCACACAAAACTGCATTCGGACTTTGTATGAAAATTTTTCTTGAAAATAAGGGTACAATTGATATATCACTAACAAAATTTTTCATTTAACACAGATCTCAAAGCATTTTTTGGGTGAGAAACATTCAAACTCCAATTACAAACCATTTAAAACCTTAATTTCAGTCAACTTTGTGTGAATCTTACCAGCTCAATGAGACAAACCCAATGCCACAAATGTTTGTCCAAAGAGTCAAAATTTTCATGGATCAAGCCATAGAGCCTCCTTAGGTAACATTTGTGGCCTAATTAGATGGCCAAACATATTAAAAATCTGGCTAGTTTCATTGAGACAAATCCAACGAGCCTAAAATCACTCATTTCTAACATCATTAAACACTAAATTGGTGACAGAATTTCATCTGATCGAAGTGGTATGAATTCCTTTTTATTTTTTAAAGAGCCATCTCAGAGACTATAAATAGAGACCTAACCCCTTTTTGGAAGGAGAACTTAGAACTTGACCTAAAGAAAGCTTGAGACTTGGAGGAAAAGGATCTGATGTTTACTTTTTCATATTGAAAGTCCAATGAATGTCACCTACTCCTGTAATCACCAATCATTATAGAATATCACTCACTAGTCATCATTGACTACACTGGACCACACCTACTCATCGCAACAAAACATCTTGTTGAATATTAACCAGTATTGCGAAGTAATGTTCCCCAAAAAGCAATGTAACAAACATAACCTGAAGATGGTGTAATAATGCACAAGAGATGATGCAACATGCACACACATCAGCTTCTTCACTCCGAAGATAGTGTAGAAATGCACCTTGCATATATTGTAACAATGTGCCATATATACAATGTAATAACTCTTCCTAAAGAGGGTGTAATAATGCACAACATAATAACCAGTAACAACAGTCTTAATTAGAATACATTGAATTTATTTAAACTTTTGAAATTCACCTTGCAGTCCACTAGTAAAGGCCACGTGTCCAACTATGTATTAGGTGGTCAACAACTTATATAGATCCCAACTTGAGTAGTTGTAACTTACAAGCATTATCACAACTTGTGCAGCTCCCAATTCTGGTCTCTGCAACCTACAGGTATTATTACAGCTTGTGCATCTTATAACTTTGATCTATGTGGACTACACATATTATCATAGCTCATGCATCTTCTATCTCTGACCACTTGATACACCTTAAAATTATCTATTTTTAATAAACATTTAATGTTCTTTTTGTAAATTTTTTAGATATTGTACTTTAAAGGAATGTATTTTACATGTTTTTTGTTTCAGGTATAAGGAATAGATTTTTAAAAAAAATGAGGGCAAAATGACACAACATCATATAGTGTCATAGCGTCAGCTACCCGATGTGATGGGCACCATAGCAACCCAGAGTGGCGCCATAGCGCCATAAACGGTTTCTCTAGAAAATGCATTGAATTTGAACAAAGTTTGAAGGGATGCCTGAAGTAACCCTGGGTTATTCTCAAAGTTATATTAAATGGGACCAATGGTTGTTCGAAAGAGGGGCTTTTAAGGGCTTTAGAAGAAGGGATAGAGGGGCTCTAGTGGGTGTGTGAGTTCATATTTATGAGTCTTTGTATTATGTAAGAAAAGTTTAGAGATTGATTAAAGTAAACTTTAAAAATTGAGGAGAAGTCATAAGATAAGTACTTTATATTTGTGTTTGAGTTTTTGTTGTTAAGACTTGACTTTCAATACAAATCATGTGTTTTTGTTTTATCTCCATGTAATCTTAAGTATTTTTTTTCTTTCTTCTTGCATATGGAAATTAATCATTTAGGATGAGAATGATTTAAATATCTCTTTTTATTTTAAATTTTGTGATGGTATTTTCACTGATTCTTCATTTCTTCATTGACATTGCAAACTGGTCATTTGTAATGTTAAAATCCGTTGTGAAACATAATGACCCGAGAGGGCTATGATTTCGCTCAACTAGTGAGTACCACACTTAACTTTGGAACGAGCCATCGTGATCGTCCAAGGGGAAGTGCAAATAAATTGGAAGATAAGTTTTGATGGACGTAAAATTAATGTTTCTATTTTTTTATCAATTGGATCTTGAGTTTGGATCTAAAGGGCCCTAGTATGTCCTATAGAGAGTGCACAATGGTTAATCTAGAAGTGAGAGGCTAGAATCTACTTAGTACTACTACACAAGCTAGAACAAACTTAAGGTTAGCCAATGTTCCTTGCTAACACCGAGGGGTGTGGTGAAGAATAGGTAAGCTCTTATTTGTCACAATACATCATTTCATATTTTTAGTTATTTAATTCCTACACTGATTAAGATCTCTTTGCAAGGGGAAAGATCTTTTCTTAATAATCGAACTCTTTTAAATTTTATTAGTATTTTAAACTTTATTAGTCTTTTAAACTTTATTAGTATTTTAAATATTGTTAAGCTTTGTTCTTACTTTCTGCTTTAATTTAGATTGTACGTAAATTTAGTTTAATCCTTTACAAATATTTCAACACATTCTCCTATCATTTTTATCTAGAACTTAGATAAAAGTTTTTCTAAGTCATTATTAAAAAGTTATAACTTTCCCTGTGGGTTCGACATTGAGGTTTTTAAAGAAAGTCCTATATTACTTTAAACAATACGTATACTTGTATAGTACCCATAGTGTGAAGACTTATTATTTTTTCTCTAAATCATTTTATTTATTCACACTAGCCACTAAATATAATTTAAGCTAAGTTGTCGGCAATCTTTTGAGAGTATAAAATATTTGCGTAATTGCAGGTCGGGTCACCTCTGCAACCTATAAATATTATAACAATGAATGTAGCTCCCAACTTTATCTCATGTTGCCTACAAGTGTTATTAATGTGATATTATCACAGTTCGTATGGCTCCCAACTCTGATCTCTTTGGTCTGCAACATTATCACAACTTGTGCATCTCCGAACTTCGGTCGCTATAGTCTGCGAATGTTGTAACAACTTATACAGCTCCAAAATTCATTCCTTGTGCCCTACAAACATTATCATAGCCATGTAGCTCTTAGCTCGTGCCTATGTGATCTACAAAAGTTAGTAGTACTAGTGCATCTCCCAATCTCTAGCTCTGAGGTCTATGGACGTTATATCAACTCATGTGGCTCCCAACTCTAACCTCTACAGCCTATGAACGTTAAATCGGCCCATGATAATCCCAAATCCGGCCTTTATAGCTATGGACGTTATGTCTGCTCATGCAGCTCTTAACACTAGCCTCTACATCATACAGACGTTATTTAGGCTCATGCAACTCCCAACTTCGACCACTGCAGTTTACATATGTTATTATAGCTTTTTATTACGACCTATGTCACCAACGGTGGTTTAGAAAGTCCAAAGCTCATGCAGCTCCCAAATTCAGCCTCTGCGGCCTAAAAATGTTATCTTATTTCACAACTACGACCTACGTGGTTCATAGCTCCTGCAATTCCCTACTACGACCGCTATGACCAACCGACATTCTTGAAATAACCACCTACAGCCCACGTGACCAAATACGACAATGACTTCCAATTAAGGCTTCTACGACAAGTTGGTGCTACAATCATTATCTACAATATTCATAGTGGAAGACTTCTACCATAACAAGTAATTACGACCTTTGCATCCTACTATCACCAATAACTAAATTCATCAAAGCCAGGTTACAACTATTATCGACGAGCTACTGTTGCACAACATTGTAACTCCATCTTTCCAATTCAGGAGAAGAGTAAACCTATGCACTCACAATTAACTAGTGAATTATTTCAAATGGGCTAGCCCTAATAATTTTCTCCCATATCCAAGGCTTTTCACGTAAATATTCTAGTGCATTTAATAATCACTTTAATTACTTGAGTGATAGATTTTTGTGTAACCTTATGACGCTAAATAATCACTGTCACACATCAAGTATTATGATATATTTTGATGCAATCAAATGTCCTTTCTCCTATGAACTAGAACACCATCTAATTATGATTTCTATTAACAAACCTTTTTTAATGGAAGATTTACATGCATGAAACCCTGAATATGTATATATACNAAATTTCAAGAACAAAATGCGCATAAATGCTAGTCTTGTTGCATGGTAATTCTCAGCAACCTTAGTTAAATATTTAGGATGGTGAGATGCTGCCTCTTTTAAGGGCTCATTTAATCTTGCAAAAAAGAAACATGTTCTACAAAATAATACCATTGTCATATGTGTGCAAAGACGAACCAACATTTTTAAAAAATCTTCAAGGAGCTTGGCAAAAATAAAATTAATATGATTTCCAAGTGCATCCATCTGAATAACTAGATAAAATAAATTCGTCATTTACAAAGTCTGTCTTCAAATTTCATGCCCTCAAATAGGCCTTACATACCTTTTAAGGCTGCATATGATACAACCATGTACTTGAAAAGGGTACGAGAATTGCGAATTAAGGAAATTTATTTTGATAGAAGTGTTGTTAAAATAGAATGCATGCCAAGAAAGCACTGAATCATAACATGATCCAATGGAAGAGTGTGAGCGAAGACAAACCTGCTTGAGATGAACTGGTCTCTCACCCATAGCAGAACAGATGGTGGCAAGTTCCGCTTCCACATCAGCTATTGCTTGGCACAAATTGGCCCTAGAACGGTTCGCTATATCAACCTTTCTCTTATATACCTCAAGGCACTCTTGTTCAAGCTCGAGGAGCATTTTGTCTCTTTCAGCATCCGATTCTCCAACTTCATTCCATATCACCTAATCCAAACACATTCATAACAAAAAATAGAAAAAATCATCTTAATAAATATGCTTCAGAGCAGTTATAATTCTTTCATACATGGCTGACATAGACTAATATACACCCGACATTTACATATATACCAACTACTTCCTATGCAGTTACATATCTAACATCTGAACTTCTTTCTTTTATACCACCCAATCTTTCATATCACATTAAAAAAACCACCATATTAAATGCTCCTTTCTATGCATAGGTAAGGTGGTATGTATGTAAAATTAAGGTTTAGGTGTTAGATATGTAAATAAATTGGAATTGGGTGGTATGTTTGTGAATCTTCCAATAATACAAACTGAATGAAAAGCAGATACCACCTACTTCCTAACTATTTACACATCTAACACCTAAACTTTATATTTTCCATTCATACCACCCAATTCATATCAAATAAAAAAAAACACCATATTAAATGCTCCTTTTCATGCATAGATAAGGTGGTATGTCTGTAAAAATTGATGTTTATATGTTAGATTAGTAAATACGCAGGAAGTAGGGGGCATGTATGCGGATCTTTCAATATCATAACCTGAATGAGAAAGAGATTAAATATGTAAACATATTATAAGAACTTTTCTATTGGAAAAAAAAAAAAAACAAGAGAGGTGGTTACATTTTCAATGCAAGCTATAAATTATAGTAGTCTAAATTTACCTGAAGCTCATACAGAAGGGATTCACAGGTTGTTTCAATCTTTGAAAGCTGGTCACGAGTTGAAGGGCCCATTTTGAAAAAATATCTTTACATTCCACTTGGTCTAACCTCCCAAAGTTCTTGATGGCAAGAAAGCCTGCATATATATTTCCTGCATTACAGGCAATAAAATGCCAGCAATAAGGTTGCTGAGTATGATATATTCACACACCACAACACGCTAATAGAGATTCCACAGATTTGTCAACGCAAAATATTGAGTAATGAAAAGTATCCAAAACTTCATCCAATATCGTGTGCGCCTTTAAATATGCTTTAATCTGTGGTATGTAGTGCTCGTGCATTTAATCCTCGAACCATGTGGCAAGAAAAAATATAGAGGAAGATTACATAAATGCCACTAAATTCTTATGTATTTACATATCTAACACCTATACTTCAATTTTTACATTCACGCCACCTTATCAAAGCAGGGAAAAAGATTATTTCACTTTTTAAAAGTTAAAATAATGGGCATCTTTATGTGATATGAATCATTTGGGTGGTAAAAATGTAAAATAGCAAGCCTTAGATGTTAGATATTTAAATAAATAAAAATTGGGTAGTATGTAGCAAACAATGGATAAGCAAAGACCTAAGAAGATTCATTAATCCTTTCTTTTTGTCTTACATTTTGGCCCATAAGAAGTCCATAATCTCGAGTAATCAACAATCTAAAGATTCATTTTTATCAGACTACCAACATTAAAATTATAATATCAATTTGTACAAATTATGCAGAAGCTTCAAGTTTCTTAGAATCTTTATGAGATCATATAGTATCACGCTTGCAAGAACAAAGGATTCTACATGCTTCGGAATTTTTGTTCTACTCTAAGCTAGATTTAGAATAAACAGGTTTAAACTTTCACACATATCCAATAACAATTTATGGAAGGCATACGGTTTTGATCTGGGTATTAGAGGTCAGGGCATTTACCAACAGGACAACGAACCAATGGCTCCTAGAGCAAATTTAAAATGTGGTTTGTGTTGAGCTGTTTGTATAAACCTTGTCACAAAAGACTAGAAATAACAGAGATAAAAACAATATATAATTTTCTGAGATTCTCTGATTTTGAGGATCCTATATGATGATGATAGTTCTCAACTGACCAATTTTAACTTCCTGCAGTTTAAATCCTTTTATGCAAAAATCGACTTTGTCTATACCACATCTTCTAATTAATAATAATAATAATAAAGTTCTTCATGTACTGATTACACAGAAGGCCTGTAAGTAGTTTTTGCAAAGAATAGTAATTGGATATGGCTTACAAAAGAAAAATAAAGTTTGACCGATCTGCTATTTAAGAATTGCAATGTTCATTTATGTTTCAAATTTAGCCTAACATCCAACAAAATCAAGAAGATGAAACATTGCAAAAGATTCAAGAGCTTATGCTTCAAAATTGCAAAGAATTTTTATCGTTTGGCTCAGCAGCGCTTAGGTGCAAATCAAATTTTCCATTCAATGCGGATATTAAAAGAACTAAAAATAGACTCTCAGAGATCAAGAATCTGAGATCTTTCAAGTTCTCCGGACAAACTGTTTAAGCTCAGAAGAACAATATCTCGGCTTCCGTCGTTCCACGATCTAATTTCCAAATTTTTAGCGACAGATAAACTTTTTTCCTCCATAAAATAGAAGTCGATACACCTTATTGCAGCTGCATCAGGTAAATCTCCCTAAATAGGGTTCCAAATGGAAGGTAAAGACAAATGGAAAACATGAGCTGAAACTGATATGTACAAAGAACCCTCTCGATTTATAAAAGGAAACCCTAGACAAATTCANAGCAAGAAAGCCTGCATATATATTTCCTGCATTACAGGCAATAAAATGCCAGCAATCAGGTTGCTGAGTATGATATATTCACACACCACAACACGCTAATAGAGCTACCGCAGATTTGTCAATGCAAAATATTGAGTAATGAAAAGTATCCAAAACTTCATCCAATATCGTGTGCGCCTTTAAATATGCTTTAATCTGTGGTATGTAGTGCTCGTGCATTTAATCCTCGAACCATGTGGCAAGAAAAAATATAGAGGAAGATTACATAAATGCCACTAAATTCTTATGTATTTACATATCTAACACCTATACTTCAATTTTTACATTCACGCCACCTTATCAAAGCAGGGAAAAAAGATTATTTCACTTTTTAAAAGTTAAAATAATGGGCATCTTTATGTGATATGAATGATTTGGGTGGTAAAAATGTAAAATAGCAAACCTTAGATGTTAGATATTTAAATAAATAAGAATTGGGTAGTATGTAGCAAACAATGGAATAGCAAAGACCTATAAAGATTCATTAATCCTTTCTTTTTCTCTTACATTTTGGCCCATAAGAAGTCCATAATCTCGAGTAATCAACAATATAAAGATTCATTTTTATCAGACTACCAACATTAAAATTATAATATGAATTTGTACAAATTATGCAGAAGCTTCAAGTTTCTTAGAATCTTTATTCAATCATATAGTATCACGCTTGCAAGAACTAAAGATTCTACATGCTTCGGAATCTTTGTTCTACTCTAAGTTAAATTTAGAATAAACAGGTTTAAACTTTCACACATATCGAATAACATTTTATGGAAGGCTTAAGGTTTCGATTTGGGTATTAGAGGTCAGTGCATTTACCAACAGGACAACGAACCAATGGCTCCTAGAGCAAATTTAAAATGTGGTTTGTGTTGAGCTGTTTGTATAAACCTTGTCACAAAAGACTAGAAATAACACAGATAAATACAATATATAATTTTCTGAGATTCTCTGATTTTGAGGATCCTATACAACTGGCCAATTTTAACTTCCTGCAGTTTAAATCCTTTTATGCAAAAATCGTCTTTGTCTGTACCACATCCTCTAATTAATAATAATAATAATAAAGTTCTTCATGTACTGATTACACAGAAGGCCTGTACATGCAACAAAATCAAGAAGATGAAACATTGCAAAAGATTAAAGAGCTTATGCTTCAAATTTGCAAAGAATTTTTATCGCTTGGCTCAGCAGCGCTTAGGTGCAAATCAAAATTTCCATTCAATGCGGATATTAAAAGAACTAAAAATAGACTATCAGAGATCAAGAATCTGAGATCTTTCAAGTTCTCCGGACAATCTATTTAAGCTCAGAAGAACAATATCTCGGCTTCAGTCGTTCCACGATCTAATGTCCAAATTTTTAGCTACGGATAAACTTTTTTTCTCCATAAAATAGAAGTCGATACACCTTATTGCAGCTGCATCAGGTAAATCTCGCAAAATAGGGTTCCAAATGGAAGGTAAAGACAAAGAGAAAACATGAGCTGAAACTGATATGTACAAAGAACCCTNCCTCCATAAAATAGAAGTCGATACACCTTATTGCAGCTGCATCCGGTAAATCTCCCTAAATAGGGTTCCAAATGGAAGGTAAAGACAAAGAGAAAACATGAGCTGAAACTGATATGTACAAAGAACCCTCTCGATTTATAAAAGGAAACCCTAGACAAATTCATCGTACTAGGAGGATAATACCCTAATGGGTCGAATTTCGCCAAAAGATTGTGCGGTGAAATGAGAAAGAAAAGTTAGCAGTCTTACCGGATTCGTAAAAGACGAGCTGTGCAGAGATCGAGTGCAAGAGCACTTTGGAGAAGACAGAGCTTGAGAGTGGTGAAGCTATTTTCGAAACACAAGCGAATAAAAACACCAAGAGAGAGAGAGAGAGAGAGGGAGCTTGTAAAACTGAAGAAACAACCAATCGGATCCGTCCATTTCGAAAATATGGAAACTTATGATTTGCTGATCGTTTGATCCACTGGGAAGCAAAACACTCCTGTGGCCCGTGCATTTTGAAATGAATGGACAGGATTAGGCGAACGTTAGTCTACCCGTTTATTTCACATTATTATTTAGAGGCCATTGCATACCTACAACCCAATTCCTATGTATTAACGTTATGAACTATCCAACTTTTAATTTTTGCATACATATCATCCAATTTTTATATTTTCGGCATATGTTGGATCGCCTCTAAGCAAAAATTCAAATTTAGATGATTAATATGTTAATACATAGGAATTGGCTGGTTCGTAAATCTCATGTATATCTGATAAATAAATATTAAAAAAATAAAAATTCAAATTTTTTTTTTTCAGCTTAGTTATTTTGCTAAACTCTATATTACCATATATACTAAATTAGAGTTACAAAATATATATCAAAAAAATTATAATTATCCTATTAATTTTTGTAGTGTTACAAAATATTTTCTTGAATACATTTTATATGTTATCCATCTTAGATTTTTTTGCTAAACTCTATATTACTATATATACTAAATTTTGTCTCCCACAAAACTTAAATTTTTAATAATAATTATATAGTTATTGTATTTTTAACTTAATAAAATTTTATTAAAGTTATTTTTTACAAAAGTTATAATTTTCCTATTAAATTTTTTAGAGTTACTAATCTTTTCCTTCAAAACTTTTTATATATCTCAAAAAAATTACAAAAAAAAAATTTTAAATAAAATTTATCTCTATTCTCAAGAAAAATTTAAGANCACTCCTGAGGCCCGTGCATTTTGAAATGAATGGACAGGATTAGGCGAACGTTAGTCTACCCGTTTATTTCACATTATAATTTAGAGGCCATTGAATACCTAAAACCCAATTCCTATGTATTAACGTTATGAACTATCCAAATTTTAATTTTTGCATACATATCATTCAATTTGTATATTTTCGGCATATGTTGGATCGCCTCTAAGTAAAAATTCAAATTTAGATGGTTAATACATAGGAACTGGCTGGTTCGTAAATCTCATGTATATCTGATAAATAAATATTAAAAAAATAAAAATTCAAATTTATTTTTTTTTTAGCTTAGTTATTTTGCTACACTCTATATTACCATATATACTAAAATTTTGTCTCCCCCAAAACTTAATTGTTAATAATGATTTAATAACTATCATACTTTTGGCTTAACAAAATTGCAAGATTAAAAATAGAGTTTCAAACACAAAAATTATAATTATCCAATTAAATTTTGTAGAGTTACAAATATTTTCTTGAATACATTTTATATGTTGTCTATCTTAGATTTTTTGCTAAACTCTATAGTACTATATATACTAAATTTTGTCTCCCACAAAACTTAAATGTTTAATAATAATTATTATATTATTATATTTTTAACTTACTAAAATTTTATTAGAATTATTTTTAACAAAAGTTATAATTTTCCTATTAAATTTTTTAGAGTTACTAATCTTTTCCTTAAAAACTTTTTATATATCTCCAAAAATTACAACAAAAAAAAAATTATTTCTATTCTCAAGCAAAATTTAAGAATATAAATGTGTTCAATTTTGTAATACAAAATATTATATTTTAGTCAATTAAACTTAAGATAAATTAAAATAAAACTAGAAGAAAGTTTTATTAAGATTTATTGATAAATAATGAATTATGGAGGAACAATTCTTTAATGTAATTCATGTTAAAGGCATAAATGCATTAGGTTTGAAGAAAAATTTTGTAATGTTCTCCCCTATCTCAATCTTGATAGTAATTATATTCCAAGTCAATGATATGAAGATACGAGTAATATGTGGGATGAATAAAAAATGTTGCAATTTTTGTTTATAAAAAATTATCCCTTTACAAATTATTTATTTAACATATAATTCATAGAATTGTAAATAAATTTATTAGTTTTAAATGTGCATTTAAATATCAACAATAATTTTATTTAAATTTTAAAAGAAACATAATGATATATTTATTATAGATGGTGAAATTATTTATGAAAAATGGGAATGCATTTTCCAAATATGAATGCTTCTTATTTTTTAGGTTAATGATATTTGTTGACCTCACTTTTGTTGAGGTCTAGTCTTTTTTTCTTTGAAGCCTAAGATCCAGTCACAGGAATTTCCTTTTGACTATCCTAGAGAACTAGTAATGGAACCCCCCCCCCCCAAAAAAAAACATCTAAACACCTCTTTACTCTTCTCGGAGTTCCACATGTTTGGTTCTAACCTCCAGCACTTAGCAGGATGGAGCTAAGCATTGGGGAGTTCAAGAGGAGTCCCTATAGGACTATCTGACCTTAGAGTTATCCCTGAGTGGTGTAGTTTTGGTCAGTATTGCACAAAAACACTTGAACCCCTTAATTTCACTCACAACCAAAAACCCTAAAACCAAATGTGCTTAGTGTGATCCCCTTACTCTTTTGGAGACTCATGTGGGTGGTCCCTCAAACCCTTAGCCTTTGGCTAGGATGACTAAAACCAGCACATGAAGGATATAAAATGGAGGATTTCCTTGGTCTCATGGCACCATAAAGTAATTTTGTGATTAGCCTTCTCATTAAACCCCAATTTTACTTAAATACCCAATTTTGGCCTTTTGCCCCCAAACATTTCCAAAATTACCAAATTGCCCTTGGAACACTAAACTTTCAAATTTTCCAAAATTATCAAATTTTCTTAAAAAGTCATCACAAAACCATTTCAAACCTATGAAATTGCCCAAATCACCCTAAAAAGTTCAAAAATTCCCAAAACATCCCAAATCATTTGAAACATCCCCAAAACAAATCCTAGCCATCCATTATGTTGAATTTGACCAAATTAACCAATTTGACAAAAAAAAATCTCAATTTTACCCCTAAATGCCTAAAGTCTTCAAATCACCCCCAATTTCCACCAAATTGATTTCAAACTTCTCTAATTTCATATCTGAAACAATTTCTATCATGTCTAAACCCAATTGAAACAAAATTCTAGCCCAATTAAACTCCATTTCAAGGCAAAATTTTAAGACTAATCTAAATGCCCCAACTTGACCCTAAGCCAAAATTCCTTCAAATTGAACTCCCTAGCCTATTAAATCCACCAAACTCACTTCCTAAAATCTTCTTGACATTCCCCTAGACCAAATTGAGCCCCCAATTGGACTAGAAACAAACTCATGCCTTGCCAAATTTCAAATCAAACCAAAATCCCCAATTTTGCCCAAACATCCAAATCTCACCAAATTGAACACCATACCCTCTAAATTTCCAGCCAATTGACTTCCCAATACCTCATGAAAATCTTATAAATCAAATTGGCCAATCAATTGAACTAAATCTAAACTCTAGTCAAGCTTAAACTCAAGTCCGAGCCAAATCCAAGATTTTGAACCTAAACCCTAAACCCACTTGGCGTCACTTGGTTTAGCCCAACTTAGACCACCACAACAGCCATTTGGACTCTAAGGTCCAACCTAGATCCTCTTAGCCCACCTTAGAGGTGCCATGGACCAAGGATCCCATGATTTAGTGGACTCCTTTCCATTTTTGGCAAAATGACTTAATCTTCGTATCACTTGATTAAGGGTCTGTTTGGTTCAGCTTCTGCTGCACGGCGCGGCGTGCGACAGCGGCTTCGTCCCGCATTCCGGTGTTTGGTTCGAAGCTTTGCGNGGCAAGAAAGACTGCATATATATTTCCTGCATTACAGGCAATAAAATGCCAGCAATAAGGTTGCTGAGTATGCTATATTCACACACCACAACACGCTAATAGAGATTCCACAGATTTGTCAATGCAAAATATTGAGTAATGAAAAGTATCCAAAACTTCATCCAATATCGTGTGCGCCTTTAAATATGCTTTAATCTGTGGTATGTAGTGCTCGTGCATTTAATCCTCGAACCATGTGGCAAGAAAAAATATAGAGGAAGATTACATAAATGCCACTAAATTCTTATGTATTTACATATCTAACACCTATACTTCAATCTTTACATTCACGCCACCTTATCAGAGCAGGGAAAAAGATTATTTCACTTTTTAAAAGTTAAAACAATGGGCATTTTTATGTGATATGAATGATTTGGGTGGTAAAAATGTAAAATAGCAAACCTTAGATGTTAGATATTTAAATAAATAAAAATTGGGTAGTATGTAGCAAACAATGGAATAGCAAAGACCTAAGAAGATTCATTAATCCTTTCCTTTTTTCTTACATTTTGGCCCATAAGAAGTCCATAATCAAGTAATCAACAATATAAAGATTCATTTTTATCAGACTACCAACATTAAAATTATAATATCAATTTGTACAAATTATGCAGAAGCTTCAAGTTTCTTAGAATCTTTATGCGATCATATAGTATCACGCTTGCAAGAACTAAAGATTCTACATGCTTCGGAATTTTTGTTCTACCCTAAGCTAAATTTAGAATAAACAGGTTTAAACTTTCACACATATCCAATAACATTTTATGGAAGGCTTAAGGTTTCGATCTGGGTATTAGAGGTCAGGGCATTTACCAACAGGACAACGAACCAATGGCTCCTAGAGCAAATTTAAAATGTGGTTTGTGTTGAGCTGTTTGTATAAACCTTGTCACAAAAGACTAGAAATAACACAGATAAATACAATATATAATTTTCTGAGATTCTCTGATTTTGAGGATCCTATATGATGATGATAGTTCTTAACTGGCCAATTTTAACTTCCTGCAGTTTAAATCCTTTTATGCAAAAATCATCTTTGTCTATACCACATCCTCTAATTAATAATAATAATAATAAAGTTCTTCATGTACTGATTACACAGAAGGCCTGTAAGTTGTTTTTGCAAAGAATAGTAATTGGATATGGCTTACAAAAGAAAAATAAAGTTTGACCGATCTGCTATTTAGGAATTGCAATGTTCATTTATGTTTCAAATTTAGCCTAACATGCAACAAAATCAAGAAGATGAAACATTGCAAAAGATTCAAGAGCTTATGCTTCAAATTTGCAAAACATTTTTATCGCTTTGCTCAGCAGCGCTTAGGTGCAAATCAAAATTTCCATTCAATGCGGATATTTAAAGAACTAAAAATAGACTATCAGAGATCAAGAATCTGAGATCTTTCAAGTTCTCCGGACAATCTATTTAAGNCAAGATAAATTGAAATAAAACTAAAAGAAAGTTTTATTAAGATTTATTGATAAATAATCAATTATTGAGGAACAATTCTTTAATGTAATTCATGTTAAAGGCATAAATGCTTTAGGTTTGAAGAAAAATTATGTAATGTTCTCTCCTATCTCAATCTTGATATTAATTATATTCCAAGTCAATGATATGATGATACGAGTAATAATATGTGAGATGAATAAAAAATGTTGCGATTTTTGTTTATAAGAAATTATCACTTTACAAATTATTTGTTTAACATATAATTGATAGAATTATAAATAACTTTATTAGTTTTAAATGTGCATTTAAATATCAATAATAATTTTATTTAAAATTTAAAAGAAACATAGTGATATATTTATTATAGATGGTGAAATTATTTTATGAAAAATGGGAATAAATTTTCCAAATATGAATGCTTCTTATTTTCTGGGCTAATGATATATGTTGACCTCACTTTTGTTGAGGTCTAGTCTTTCTTTCTTTGAAGCCTAAGATCTAGTCATAGGACTTTCCTTTTGACTATCCTAGAGAACTAGTAATGGAACCTCCCCCCCCCCCCCCCCCCCCCCC
>JXCR01134672.1:99823-110881 GCA_002079205.1 Phalaenopsis hybrid cultivar
GAGCAGCTCTCATACTTAGTCGACTCATCTAATGATGCCCCTCACAGAGTTCAAAAAATCTCGGTTCATGAGGTCATTGGACTTCTTGAGGAAGATCCAGAATTTACAGGGGATCGTGATCTTTTCTACTTTGCAGTAGACCTCTTTCGTGATTCCCTCCACCGAGACTTCTTCACAGCACTGAGCAAAGAGCGACGATTGGAATACATACGCTATTATTATAACCGTCGTGACCTGTGAAGTTTAGCTCCTCATTAGTTGACATTGTCTTTGTTTATGATTTGGAAACTAGAGTGCTGCACTTTCTTTCATCTATGATATTCCTGATAGTACACTTTTTCATTTGTGGTTGTTCGTCTTTTTTATCAAACTGATTTAAATTTCATTCCAAATGATTGTTAAGTTATTTTTTTTCCAATTAAAGTTCATATGTTTGGTTCTCTTATTCCATCTATGAGCTTAATTGTGTTTCAAAGTGTAAAATATAGTTCATATCATCATGGACCCAGAGGAAGGCCAATGTCAACGTCGAAATGCAGCCATAAATATACTAGTGCATTACTATAACACGCATGTGGACCGTGAGCCNGTTCTAACCTCCAGCACTTAACAGGATGGAGCTAAGCATTGAGGAGTTCAAGAGGAGTCCCCATAGGACTATCTGGCCTTAGAGTTATCCCTGAGTGGTGTAGTTTTGGTCAGTATTGCACAAAAACACTTGAACCCCTTAATTTCACTCACAACCAAAAACCCTAAAACCAAATGTGCTTAGTGTGATCCCCTTACTCTTTTGGAGACTCATGTGGGTGGTCCCTCAAACCCTTAGCCTTTGGCTAGGATGACTAAAACCAACACATGAAGGATTTAAAATGGAGGATTTCCTTGGTCTCATGGCACCATAAAGTAATTTTGCAATTAGCCTCCTCATTAAATCCCAATTTTACTTAAATACCCAATTTTGGCCTTTTGCCCCCAAACATTTCCAAAATTACCAAATTGCCCTCAGAACCCTAAACTTTCAAATTTTCCAAAATTATCAAATTTTCTTCAAAAATCATCACAAAACCATTTCAAACTCTTGAAATTGCCCAAAACACCCTAAAAATTCCAAAATTTTCAAAATACCCCTAACTTTACAAAATTACCAAAATGCCCCTCATGACCCAAAAATTCCCAAAACATCTCAAATCATTTGAAACATCCCCAAAACCAATCCTAGCCATCCATTAGGTTGAATTTGACCAAATTAACCAATTTGACAAAAAAAATCTCAATTTTACCCCTAAATGCCTAAAGTCTTCAAATCACCCCCAATTTCCACCAAATTGATTTCAAACTTCTTTAATTTCAAATCTGAATCAATTTCCATCATGTCTAAACCCAATTGAAACAAAATTCAAGCCTAATTAAACTCCATTTCAAGGCAAAATTTCAAGACTAATATAAATGCCCCAAATTGACCCTAAGCTAAAATTCCTTCAAATTGGACTCCCTAGCCTATTAAATCCACCAAACTCACTTCCTAAACTCTTCTTAACATTCCCCTAGACCAAATTGAACCCCCAATTTGACTAGAAATAAACTCATGCCTTGCCAAAATTCAATTCAAACCAAAATCCCTAATTTTGCCCAAAAATACAAATCTCACCAAATTGAACCCCATAGCCTCTAAATTTCTACCAATTGACTTCCCAATGCCTCATGAAAATCTTATAAATCAAATTGGCCAATCAATTGAGCCAAATCCAAACTCTAGCAAGCCTAAACTAAAGTTCAGGCCAAATCCAAGATTTTGAACCTAAACCCTAAACCCACTTGGCATCACTTGGTTTAGCCCAACTTAGACCACCACAGCTGCCATTTGGACTCTAAGGTCCAACCTAGATCCTCTTAGTCCACCTTAGAGGTGCCATGGACCAAGGGTCCCATGATTTAGTGGACTCCTTCCCATTTTTGGCAAAATGACTCAATCTTCGCATCACTTGATTAAACCTCCATCCCAATCACAATTAAGCTTCTCTCTGGCTCCCCTGACTCTGCTAGCCTCCTCCCATGACATGGTCGGCTGACCTAGTTGCCGGAAAACCCAAAACTTAGAAGCACTCCCTGTGGACCAAACCTAATTTGCATCCATCCAATGTGTCTCATTCTAATTGGCTAATTGAGCCTCTCATCCTTCCACATAAGCACAATTTCCCACCCCTTGGATTGCCCTGTTGGCCACCATGGCTCTGGCTATTTAAACTTCCCCTCTTATGGCCAAAGAAAGAGTGCCACCAATTACTTGGGGAGAGCCTTCTAAATTGCTGACAGAGCTTTCCCTGACCTTCTTGAGTTCAACTCTACCATCCTTAGCCATTGAAATCCACTGTACAAGCTCAATTTAAACTTCCAAAACTAAGGCCATTTTCTGTCATTGCATAAACTTCTCCAAACTTCAAATTAAACTTTCCAAAAGATTTCACATACCAAAAGAGGAAGTTCCCCATCAAAACCCTCTCTCTCGAGCACTCTAATCCACACTAGACCAAGGTCACATCACCCTTTGGTCGAAATCCTACTTAGACCTTATACCAGAGTAATGTGACACATTCAGGAGGTTCATTAGACTACAAGGAACTTTCCATAAGCACCCAATCGAGGCCTCAGCTCTTGGGCAAAGGTATATTTTAAATTCTCTATGTTTAGCCTTGGTTTCATTAATTGTGAAGTAGACTTGTATTTCCTATGCATGTAACCGTACAGGTAGGTTCGCCTTGATGAGAAGGAGCTATAGAAATAAACCAAATATGATTTGATTGATTATTGAGAAAGATTTTAGGGTTTTAGTATGGATGATTTCAATTTAGAATAGATGGGGACGATAAACGGATGTCATCCATTCACGCGTGTATTGATCGAATGATGAAAGAGGAGTCGAACAAGGAGATGGTGCATAAAGAGCGGACACAGAAGGCGGTGTCAAATGGGAGCGTGTCGCGCGTGCTTTCAGAGCCGTCAAGGATGAGTCAGATGCCACGTGGATAAGTAGAAAAATCGGGCCTTTTTTATTTATTTAAATATTAAAATTTAAAAAATTCATAATTTGGTGTAGAAATATCATAAAAATAAAATAAAATAACTTTTTTGCTCAGTGAACAAATGAGAAAATTATGAACTAAACATAAAATTATTTACCTTATATTTTATTTTTAATTAATTAAATACTCTAAAGAGTATTTTAAATTATATTTGATTAAATATTAAACTTGGAAGAGGATTCTAATGAATAAATGAAATTACCTTTTGGTTACTTTTCTCCAAATGTAAAAAAATTAATTCAACAGGTATATGTGCCAGAGCAAATGCCAAAAAATAAGCTACAACTTTTTGAGAAATTGTGAAATGTTAACTAATTCAAAAGAAGTTCTCAGATTTTGTATTGTAGGACCACTCGATGATTCAGATTTTTGTATGGTTGTTACTAGCAGATCAGAAGAAGATTGCCTCAATTTAGAGGATGACTCTAAGGATCAATTGATAGATAATGCTCTGCCAGAATTTGAAGAAGATATTAAGTCAACGGTGAATGAATTGAAAGAAATTAACCTCGGGACTGAGGAGCAGCCCCACCTATCTTTATAAGTTCTCTGCTCAAAAAGGAAGAATCCAAAAAATTGTTTAAGTTATTGTCATTATTTAAAGATTGCTTCGCTTGGAACTATGATGAAATGCTAGGGCTGACAATAGAGGTTGCAGTTCATAAACTTGAGGTGGACAGAAATATCACCCTAGTAAAACAAGCTCCTAGAAGGATGTGCCTTGAGATAGAGCACAAGTCATTGCTAAGGTAAAAAAGTTAATGGATTCTAACTTTGTGTGAGCAGAGTAACACCCCACATGGTTAGCCAACATTGTGCCAGTTAAGAAGAAGAATTGAGAATCTTTGTTTATGTTGGCTTCAATGTTTTAAATAAGGCATGTCTAAAAGATGAGTTTCTGTTACCAGAATTAATGGTGGACATCACATCGACACATGAGATTTTCTCTTTCGTGGATGAATCGTCAGGCTTAAACCAAATCAAGATGGCTCTAGAGGATGCAACACTTACAACATTCAGAATACCGATCAGAATTTTTTACTACACAGTAATGTCATTCGGGTTAAAGAATGTTGCGATAACATATCAACAAGCTATGATGAAGATCTTTGATGACCTGATTCATAACCAAGTGGAATGCTACGTTGATGATTTGGTCATCAAAAGTAAATAGAAAATAGACCATTTGTAAGAATTAAGGATCGTGTTTGAATGATTACAACAATACAATCTCAAGATGAATCCCTTAAAGTGTGCCTTCGGTGTCATCTCTGGGAAATTTCTAGGATTCGCCACCCGTCATCAGGGAATCGAGATCGATCTGGATAAGATTAAAGTAATCTTGGAAATGCCTCCTCCCAAAATTTTAAAATAGTTGTGTTCCTTCCAAGGAAAGTTGGCATAATTGAGACATTTTATTTCTAATCTCTTGGGTAGGTATCAACCCTTCTAGAAATTAATTAAAAATGATGCCATACCTATTTGAAAAGAAAAATGTCAGTGGGCCTTTAAGGACGTTAAACAATATTTAATGACACCTCCTATTTTGGCAGCCCCTATCCCAAGAAGACCTTTGATACTCTATACAACGGCCTTAGACGACTCTCTCAAAGCTCTGTTATCTCAGGTCAATGATTAGGGTAAGGAAAACACACACTACTACTTGAGTCATCATTTAATACCGACGAAGGTAAAATATCCGCCTATTGGGAACATTGTCTAAGTTTAATTTTCGCTGCCCAGAAGCATAGACATTACATGTTTTCTCGTAAGGTTACCCTTATTTTGAAAGATAATCCATTGCAACATTTAAAGACTCGACCAACACTTTTCTAACGTTTAGCAAGTTGGTTAATGATTTTATTGCAATTTGAAATAACTTTTATTCCCCTCCGTGCTATCAAGGGACAATTTTTAGGATATTTTCTCGCAGTACACCCATTTCCAGCTGGGTCCCCTCTTAATGATGAGCTACCCGATGAGCATATACTATAAATAGAACTGTCCAATACGAAGCATTGGGAAATGTACTTCAATGGAGCTTCATCGGCCAGAAAGGATAAAGGAACAGAGACAGTTATACCAAGCAAAGTATGAATTGATCTAATTTTCATCACACCAGATCAGGGTATATTGAGATTCCCCTATCACTTCACAGAGCCATGCACAAATAATGAAGTAGAATGTGAAGTACTGATCACCGGGTTATAGTTGACAATCTCAATTGATATAACAGACATTGTCATCTTTGGTGACTCACAACTCGTCATCCAACAAGTTGTCAGACAATATAAGATTTTGAAGCCAAGGCTAGCAGACTACCATTGATACATGATGAAGTTGTTAGAACAGATCCCTAATGTGACCCTATACCAGATCCCTCGATGAGATAACGCCCATGCCCGAAGCTCTAGCAAAACTTGCTAAGGAATTGGCATGTCTAGCGGAGAATTCCATTGAAATTACAGCACATGGATGTTAGGTTTTGTCTTAAATCGATCTAGACAATCTGCACAAGCTCGAAAGAGAAGAATAGACAATGATTGCAGTTGCTGCCATTAACGAAGATTGGCGCAAGAGATTGATAGAATATTTGCAAATAGGAAAGCTGCCAGAGAACAAGTCTGAATCATATCACATCTCAAGAAGAGCTATGTCATATGCCCTAGTGGGTGATGTCCTCTACAAATATCATTCGATCAGATGTGGTTGAGACGTATGAGCAGAGCCAAAGCACAAAATATCATCAAAGAAGTACATGTCAGATTGTGTGGAGCTCAGCAGTCAATGCCAAAGATGAAAATAAAGATTAAAAGACTCAAATATTATTGGTAAAAAATGATATTTAATTATATGGATACAGCTAGAAGGTACCACCTTTGTCAACTACATGAGGTGGTCTTACACCAATCTCCGAATGTGCTACATCCAACCATTGCCTCGTGGCCATTCGAGTGTTGAGGCATGAACATAACAAGTCTAATAGACCCTCCATCCTCTAGAGGACACATATTTATCCTAACAGCTAAGGATTACTTCTATAATTGGATAGAAGCAGTGTCGTTACGGGAGGTTACAATACAACTTGTTCTCCAATTCTACAAAAGTCAGATTTTCCACCGTTTCAATGTTCCTCGCAGAGTAATTTCTGATAATGGAACAACCTTCAAGAGCACAAAGGTCAACATCTTCATCAAACAACATGGGATAGACTGGTGATACTATACAATTTACTATCCTAGAGCAAATGGTCTGGCTGAGGCCGTTAATAAGACACTCATACTAATTTTGAAGAAGATGTTGGATAAGAATAAAAGAGGCATGCTAAACTGTTAGAAGCTTTGTGGGCCTACAGTACGATATTCATAACTCCCACTCAATGTACACCCTACTCACTTGTATATGGGTCTGAGGCCGTACTGCCTTTACAAGTCCAGATACCATCTGTCAAAGTCACGTTGCCAATCAAATTACAACGGAAGAAAGTGCAAAGCTTATAGTTGAAGAATTAGAAGGTCTTGAGAGAAAACGATTAAAAACACAACAAAATTTGGAGCTCTACCAAGCAAGGATGGTGCAAGATCATGGTATATTGGTCCACCCGAGGGCATCCAAAGTTGGTGACCTCGTACTCATTCTCAAAAAACCTATTCTTGCACACTGTGAGATAGGAGGAAAATTTGAACCAACTTAGGAAGGATCATTTGTCATAGAGAAGATTGATTCCGGAGGATCTTACCAACTGGTGAATTTCTGAGGTGAAAGACATATGTTGCCAGTTAATGGCCGATATTTGAAGATATACTACACGACGTGACATTGCTTGAAATGAATCTTTTGAAAATGTTGCTTTTTCTTGGGTTGTTTATTTTTGAAAATTTGAAAATTTGAACAAATTTGAACCCTCGGATACTGAAATGAGGGAGCGGCCTCGACTACCGCAAAGGATTCCTACCGTAGAACTAGAAAGAATGAACAAAGTCAAGAAGAGAGAATTTAAATTTTGTGAAGAAATTCCAGGAAAGTTCATCAACATCTTGGAAGGTCTGAAACTACATACAAGAGTTTTTCCTGAAAATGGTGAGAGGAGGATCCTCGACTGCATATTCGACTTAAGGGACAGAGATTGAGCCAATTTGTTAATGAAGAAGACATACTCAGAGCCCCAAAAATGGATGAGGAGTAAGGGACAAATTACAATTCAATGTGGTCACTGCTACAACTTTGTAAAGGATAGGCTAGGGAAACCCCCTAAGTATCCTAAGATACAACGAAGTGGATCCTCTACCTTCCGAGATAGAAAGGATGATAAAAAGAATGGTCAGGTGGCGCATACTACCGGCAGACATCATCTTAAATAGCTGCATAATCAACATTTATGATGAAGGAGACTGTATTCCTCGGCATATTGATCGCCATAATTTTGCAAGGCTCTTTTGCATGGTGTCCTTCATGAGCAAGAGAAATATTCTAATGGAAAACAAAATTTATGTCATTATCTATGGAGAGTGGGTTCAGTTTTAAATTTAAAAGGAAACAAAGTAGAACTAGCAAAGCTCTACATCGAAGGAGTACGACACCGCTGAGTTTCTATGATATTAAGAAGAATGGATGATAGATTGATGCCTCATGGGTTCTGTCTGGACCCAAAATTGGAAGAACTGTAGCTATAAGAGTTATGAGATAGTTGTACCTCTAAGTGCACGCAAAAAGAATTCTTGTCCTAGAGCGTGGCTTAGAAGGTCAGCTTGATTAGGAGCTTGCCATAGAGGACAGATAGATAGCTTCTTGTCACTTTTTTGTACTACACCATGATATGGCAGAAATGATATGAAATGTTTTAGATGTATTCAGTATTTGTATGTACTCAGCATTTGATGCTTCAAAATGTATTCAACATGTTCTCTTTAACATCTTCAACATGCATTCAATTTGTAACACATATTTGTAGCAATATAATGAAATTTCTTTCAGAATTCAGTATATCTGTTAAATTTTCATTTTTGTCCAATTGATAAAGAGCCGCATAACCATACGTTGGTTCTAAATTATAATTAATAAAGAATAATTAAACAAAAGTCTGATAATAAAATTTAAATAAAATTTTTGAAAAAAAAATCAATCAATGAAAATTAAATTTTTGAAAAATATACATTGATAATTAAATGTGATATAGACAACAAGAAAAATGATAAATTTAATGAGTTTTTTCATCCCGAGTTTGAGGTTCCTCTCTTTCCGTTTTCGAAGCACAAATGTCTTTGTTTGCACGAATTTGTCACAACCTCCATGGAGTATCACACTCCTCGTAAAATCTCAGCACTTGGAATCAATACTTGAATTCTGATTCCCACAATATTTTAGAAGCTGAGGATGTTATATTTGATACCGCATTGCTTTAGGTGCCCTTCCTATCGCAATCTTTCAAACTAATCTTTGAGATAGCTATAAGACCACCTCATATGGAGTAAAGCATACTATTCTCATCTTTTGAGATCGGTATAAGACCACCTTAAATAGAGTAAGGCATCCAATTCTCTATACAAATCTTCGAGATAGATATAAGACCACCTTAATTGGAGTAAGGCATCCTATTCTCATCTACCGAGATCAGTATAAGACCACCTTAAATAGAGTAAGGCATCTGATTCTCTATACAAATCTTCGAGATCGATATAAGACCACCTTAAGTGGAGTAAGACATCCTATTCTCATCTACTAAGATCGGTATAAGACCACCTTAAATTGAGTAAGACATCCAATTCTCTACACAAATCTTTGAGATAGGTATAAGTCCACCATAAATGGAGTAAGGCATCATATTCTCATCCTTCGAGATTGGTCCAAGGCCACCTTAAATAGAGTAAGGCATCTGATTCTCTACAACAATCTTTAAGATAAGTAAAAGGCCACCTTAAATGGAGTAAGGCATCCTATTATCATCTTTTGAGATCCGTATAAGACCAACTTAAATGGAGTAAGGCATCTGATTCTTTATATGAATCTTTGAGATAGGTATGAGGCGACCTTAAATGGAGTAAGACATCCTATTCTCATCTTTCTAGATCGGTCTAAGAAAACCTTAAATGGAGTAAGGCATCTGAATCTCTATACGAATCTTCGAGATAGGTATAAGACCACCTTAAATTGAGTAAGACAACTTATTCTCATATTTCGAGATTGGTATAAGACAACCTTAAATGGAGTAAGGCATCTGATTCTCTACACATATCTTTGAGATAGGTATAAGGCCACCTTAAGTGGAGTAAGACATCCTATTCTCTTCTTTCGAGATCGGTCTAAGGCCACCTTAAATGGATTATAGCATCTGATTCTCTACACGAATCTTTGAGATAGGTATAAGACCACCTTAAATGGAGTAAGGCATCCTATTCTCATCTTCGAGATAGGTATAAGACCACCTTAAATGGAGTAAGGCATCGGATTCTCTACATGAATCTTCGAGAGATAGGTATGAGACCACCTTAAATAGAGTAAGACATCCAATTCTCTACAAGAATCTTCGAGATAGGTATGAGACCACCTTAAATGGAGTAAGACATGTTATTCTCATCTTTCGAGATCGGTATGAAACCACCTTAAATGGAGTAAGACATCTGATTCTCTCCCAAATCTTCGAGATAGGTATAAGACCACCTTAAATGGAGTAAGACAATGCTTACTCTGGTTCTGTGAACACATACTAGGAGGATTTGATGGATGTCGTGAGCTATGATATATAATGAATAAAAAGTAAAAAGTGTTGAGCCAATCAATTAGACATCTTACAGCTGTGACATTAAAAATTGATGTCAATAAGAGTTACTCTTGGCCCAGAACAAACACAAACATTGGATTATCTGGTTGTGGGTTCTTTTCTTATGGTTTTTTTTATGGATATGCTTGCAAGGCATTTCGATATGAGCTTGCTTTAACAACAGTGAGCTATCATGTGAAGGTTTCTTTATGAAAGTTTTCAAAGTTCTTTTTTAAATTGTTTATCTATTTTTTGTATTTTTCTTTCTTTCTGACTCCCCTTTTCATCGAATCATTTTCATGATTCAATAGAGATTTGTTTGGAATAAAGAATTACATGACGACAATAAGACAAACTGGCGACTCAAAAGTTGCAAAAAAAAAAACGAAAACACTTATGCTCTATATTTTATAAATAGGTGGTTTGTAGAATCTATTAGAGATTTTTTGGCTCTTCTCTCTAGACTCATATTCTTATAAAGAGTTATCTTTGCCCTTTTCTCTTTCGACCCCTCAAGAACAATAAAAAGTGGGTTGTAAAGCCCGAGAATACACAAGTTTGCCTCTATGAGAAAAATGTATGTCTGCTGTTTTATTTCTCTCCCTCTCTCTATTTCTCTCTCAAGCTTCTTACAACTCTAATTCTAGGGCATGCTTTAAATGACAAATTTGAATTCAACAAATAGATATAGTCCTCAATTACATGAAAATTTTATTAAATTCAATGTGTTTTTTTTTGTTAATTTGTTTCAGTTTTTGTATTTATTTTGCACATCCAATGTACATAAAATTTGTCTATATCTCAATAATTATATCGATTATTGTCCTCCATAAAGAGGTAAATCTGTTGCGAACACTATCACCACGTCAACATCTTCATTTATAAATAAGATGAAAGCAATGGTTGTCTTTCAATATTCTTGCCCAAAATAAGATCACAATTAAGCTTGTTCAAAAAACCTCTTTATTGGTGCCCAAATTTTTTCATTAGTTAAGCAAATGAGGTGAACATAAATATTTTATTTAACTCAATTTTTAATTGAGCGAATAAAAATTTGTTCATTTATGGTTGAATTTTTTATATTCGAAATTATTATAGAATAATTAATAATATTTATCTGTATTTTATTATTACTATTTTTACCTATTTACAGAGTGCTGAATATTACTATTTTTAAAAATTATTTAGATAATATAATTATATATATATATATATATATAT